>JABUQX010092155.1:37500-40000 GCA_015478945.1 Trachelipus rathkii | reverse complement strand
ATGATTATTTTTAAAGCAGCCACAGCGAGATCTCGGCGAATTAATCGCCAAACGCGTAAACAATATTTTCGAACCTACATATCGACTGTTAACTCCACAACTCCCCTTCCTTTAGTGTGGAAAGTTACACAGAAAATATCTCGTCGCTCCAACAACTCCTCCGTTATGGGCCTGATATAACCGACACGATCTCCGCTCCTGCTGCTGTAGCGGATGCGTTAGGTTATAGTTTTGCTAGCCACTCGAGTTCTTTCCGCTACCCTGAAGCCTTTCAAAAACTGAGAACTGACACAGCACTGCCAGACTTTTCAACAGCGAAAGGGGAAGATCATACCTACAACCGTCTTTTTACACTTGCAGAGTATCAAACTGCATTGGCGAATAGCAAAGACGGTGCTCTTGGTCCAGACATGATTTCGTACATTATGCTTCGTCATATCCATCCCTCGGCATCAGCATTTTTGCTGGATCTATATAACAGAATCTGGATCGAATCTTCTTTTCCATCTATTTGGACTACTAGCTTTTGTAATTCCTATCCCAAACCTGGCAAAGATCCGAAGTTGCGGACAACCAAAGACCTATTTCGCTGACCTGTCATTCCTGTAAATTAATGGAGAAAATGGTTTATGGCCGCTTTCTCCCTGTTTTGGAGAGCCGCCAAGCTTTTTCAAACTTCCAGTTTGGATTCCGCAAAAATCGTTCGACTGCAGACCCCTTGGTAAAACTAGACCATGACATCCGGGAAGTCTTCTCAACTGGTGGGATGGCAGGTCTTTTTGACCTTGAAAAAGCTTACGACACAACGTGGAGAACTGGGATTCTCCTTAAACTCCATTCGCTCGGTCTCCGCGGACAACTCCCCTTTTCATCAAATGCCTTCTGTCAAACAGATCCATCCAAGTTCGGTGCTCTTCTATTCTATCACGCCACTTTACTCTGGATGAAGGCATTCCGCAGGGTAGTGTTCTAAGTGTATTACTATTTGCTCTCGGATTTAATGATATCGTTACTTCTATCCCAGCAACTGTAAATTATTCTCTCTATGTAGATGACCTTGCCTTATATATAGTCGGTGCCAGGATACCTTTTCTCGAACGGCAACTAGCTATTGAAAATATTTCACAATGGGGTAACTCCCATGGTTTCCATTTTTCTCCCACCAAAACCTCAGCAGTGCTTTTAAAGAAAAAAAGGAATCGAAAGAACTTACCTTCTTCCAGCGAATCTAACCTTATATGGTTCGCCCATTCCTGTAACTTCACAGGTCAAATTTCTAGGACTCGTTCTAGATGACCACTTAACATATGTACCACATATTCAACACCTGAAAACAACCTGTCATCGCGCGCTTGACCTGTTGCGTCATCTCGCCTCAAAATCTTGGGGTGCTGATCGTAAGTCCCTTTTACGCCTCTACATCGCCCTAATCCGATCGAAACTGGACTATGGCTGTGCAGTATACGGTCAGACCTCCACAACACTACTGCACCTGTTAGATCCCATCCAAAACGAGGCGATCCGTATCTCCACTGGAGCCTTCCGATCGTCCCTCCGGGTGAGCCTTGAAGTTGAAGCCAATGTGATGACACTCTCTCTTCGAAGAGAATACATCATGTGCACTAGTTATCTTCGTTTTCAAACTCCAATATCGTCTGCTCTGACACCGATTCTGCAGGAGATACCTCAGAATCCTAATTACTGGCCATTTGCAAACACGGTTCATAACATCCCTTTGCAAAAGGTGCTGCCTTTCACTTACGACGAAGGGTACACACCTTGGCTATTCCCCGCTCCCACCATTTGCTTGGCTCTGACCTCTCTCTAAATCTTGCCATCCTGCTGCCTTGTTAAAAGCACCATTTCTGGCTCATTCTGCAGTTCCACTCGTGTTTACTGACGGCTCCAAAAAAGGGGACAGTGTGGGGGCATCTGCCGTCTTTCCTGACCGCAACCTCTCCCATACCCTCCCCTCATGCTTCAATTTTTACGGCAGAATTAATGGCTATAATGATTGCCCTTTCTCGAATTCTAATCCTTAACCAAGATCACTCCTATGTCATTTATTCAGATTCGCTCAGCGCACTACAAGCGCTTAAAACCCCTTATTCTAAAAACACAATGGTATCCGCTGTACAACAATTTCTTCGGCTGCTCCATTCCCGTAAGAAACAAATTATTTTATGTTGGACTTCCTCTCATGTAGGGGTAACTGGCAACGAAATCTCGACAGAGGCCAAAATGGCCACCTCCTCTTTTCGGAGTTGTTCCAGGTACCTTCCGGATGCCATTCGACAAGGCTGCCTCCCATCAACCGATTACTATCCTGCTCTCCGACAAGGCTTTCGATCTTGTTGGCAAGAGTGCTGGACGAGTGATCAGCGGGAGCGAAACTCAAACATAAAGCCGAATATTGGTGAATGGTCTTCCTCCCACAGACGAAAACGCTTACACGAGGTGATACTTGCACGCCTCCGTATTGGCCACACTAATATCACTC
>JABUQX010092155.1:25000-32500 GCA_015478945.1 Trachelipus rathkii | reverse complement strand
TTATATTATTCCAAAATATGACTTTTAGGGATCTTACTTCTTCATCTTTGAGAATAGTGCAGACAGAGAATGGTAAGACTTGATTGGCTAAAGCTCTTGCCGCTCTTCCATGAACTCTTAAAATCTCTTGCTCTACACTTAGCACCAATTTCTCTTTTTCAATTAATTGCTGAAGAGAAAGATATTCACATAAGTTATACCCAAAAACTAAGTTTAAAAAAAAAAAAATAAAAAATAAAAAAATAAAAAAAATAACTCAATCATTTTTCCTTTCCTCGATATATTCTTTGGAGGGTAAAGATCAGAAGCCTACACATACAGTCCAAAGAATTGGGGAATATCAAAAGCTGTTCCAAATTAAAGAGGACATGTTCTCATGTACAGCGTTTAATTAAAGGTGTGAAATTCAATGAAAGTTAGGGAAAATATAAGTGTATTTCTAGGCTATATTGGTTTACATGTAAAAAATTGCATAGCAATTAAGTCCGAGGTCAAGGAGTTGAACAGAGAAAGAATTAAATCATCCTCAAAGAAGAGGGCATGATACGAAAGAGTTCAGAAGAACAGTGTCCGTTGTAATATTCACAGTAAAAGGAGTGTGTCGGAACAACTTGATGGGTAGAGAGATTGGAGAAAGAGAGTGGATGAGTTCATAAGAAAGTAAGATGAAGTCTTCTTACATAACCCCTTCAAGAAGATGTGTGCGTGGAACCACCCCACCCAGATTTGAAAGTATACTCCCCATACAAGGGCGGAGAACCCTATGAAAAGCAAGTGGCTAGGTGATGTGGAGAAATTTCGAAGGTGTCTCAGAGTACCCAACCTCTTAGTAGCTTGGTTAATGAGAGACGGACGATGTAATCCTTCCAAGAGAGAGAGAGAGAGAGAGATCACAAGAAAAAAAAGAAAGGCTATGAATATTAAGAATAAAAGAAGGATTGAGTTCTGAAGATTATGTGTGAAGGACTGTGTTGAGTAGAAAGATAAAGGAACTGATATCCTAAGGCATTGAAAACAACCATGCATCTTTCCTAAATTGGGAATAAAAATCAAATGTTTCGTTCCTTCAAGGACTAATAACTTTTTATATGGTGTTAAGCAGGAAGTTTTCAAAATGAAAATAATAATGAAGGTGGAATAATTGGCATAAGAGTAGATAAGTGATAAGTAACGGAGAGAAAGTCATTAATGAAAAACTAGAAAAAAGTAGGGGAGTACAGAACCTTGAGGAACACCACTAATGACAGATTTGCAGAATTAAGTGGCCATTTAGGCAGCAGCTTTATAACGACTGGAAAGGATATCAGAAATCAAAGCTTTGTGTCAAACTCTTATTAAAAACTTCTGATAAATCTAGCAAACAACAAAAGATTTGCCAAAATCCCAAAGAGTAAAAGAGAAGGGAAAGGTTACTAGTAGAGCATCCTTACAGAAGCCAAATTTGCGAAACTATATAAGATTAGGAGAGATGTTTTCAAATCTTTCAATCTAGGATAGGTTAAACAGATAGAATAGATTACAGCAATAGGACGACCGTATAACGTTGACAAGGATCCCTCTTTTTTGGCACAGGATGAATAAGTTTATGTTCAAAGTTGATAGGCAGAGACAAAATAGTATATCAAGGCAGGATGCAAAATCGGAAGCAGAAGTTTTAAGAATCACAGATAGGATACATTTCTTTGTTAAGAATTTACAATATTAGGCATAAATAAGTTGGAGGGAGGTGAAGAGGAAGAGGAAGAGGAAGAACAGCTCCCGAATCACAAAAAGTGGAATTAGGTTTTAAAAAAAAAATAATAAAAAAAAATAAGACCAAGTTGAACCGGACATTTTTCGCAAAATCTCAAATATAGTGTGAGAAAGAGCACCAAGATCACTTTCATTTTGTAAAGTGAAAAAGACCTTTCAGTGTTACAGAAAATAAATTTAATAAAATTCTGGGATGAAATAAAGGAAGGGAAGCATGAGATTTTGAAATGTGAAGAAGGTAATTCCTGAAGGAAGAGTCCATGAAACGAATAGCAAGAGAACAAGAAAAGTTAACCCAAGGTTCTTGACTTTTAGTTGAAGGGGAAAGAGAATGTAATGTAAGACTCCGTGCCAGAGAGAAAGAATCTCCTCACATAGGCACTCTGCCACTTTAAATTTTTGCTTCAGCAGGACTCAAGCAAAAAACCATTCCAAGAGAAATCAAAAAGTACAACTGAAATTCAGACCACTTTACAGCACGTTTAATCGAAGGTGGAGGCCTTTCCAGTGAAAGCTTTGGGGATAAAATCACAGAAATTTCAGGAAAAAAGGTGATTGGAGGAACACAGGCGGAAAATGTTTAACAGAGTAAGAAGAAAGATTCAAATTGAAATGTCTAGAATGTTTGGTTCATCTCGAAGACAATCTGGGATAGGATCTGCTATATCGTCTTTTCAAAGTTGTATTTGGCTACCATTTCTCTAAATGGTAGCCGAATTCGCCAGCTGTATTTTGAGAAGAAAACCATTGTTAGTGGTGAATACTTAAATGGCCCAAAGGAGATTCAACTTTATTTTATATTTTAGAGGTTAGTTGTCAAAAAATTTTTGGAAGAAAATGTCCGTAGTGACTAAACAGAACATATGAATTTAGTCATAGATTGGCAAGAGAAGTTAAGTCATAAGGTGGAAAGTTAGAAGATTCCAAATTACAAACAAGAGAGCAATCATCATCATTAAGTCCGGCTGAAAACTGAGAACAGAAACAGTGAGAGGGAACAGAGTTGATGTCACAGCACTCAATCAAGAGTTTAAATCAAGAATCAAAAAAAGCGAGATCTAGAGGAAGAAAGGTGGTGTTCAACAAACTGGAAATTAGAATACAGATCGCAAATGTTGTAGAAATTAATAATAATAAAAAAGAATACTGTGCATCATAATAAGTCGACAATTCTATTGCGAACCAACCCAATCATCAGAGGCTGTCAACTTCCAAGTGATAACAAGGAGAGGGGTGGACAAGGGCTATCTTTGAAAGAGACCTCTCTCGTGGATTATACTAGGGTTAAGGTGTTGTCGCCATTTTTAAAAGTTACTGAAAGTTTGTGAGATAAGGTAAGTGGTGTGAGAAGAAGAATGAAGTGACAACCAGATAAGTCTATGGCTTAATGGATTACTTTGAAGAAGTAAGGCGCGAAAGGAACAAACCATTGGGAACTACTGGGGTGTATAGGAGTGTTCCAACCCAACCTAACATTCTGTATACCCAATGGGGGAGTAATTGCATCATTTAGATCGGGTTACACCCTCTCCTTTTTCGGTCAATTAATTCTATTAAATTGGACTTTTGTAAAATAATCTGAAGTGTTTAGATCCCTGAATTGGTGTAGCATTAAAATGTAGAAATACTTAGCAAAAATATGTCACATAAATTTGACATAAGAGAGAAACAAGCCAAATATACCATTACATGTGCTATTATTTTTTCTAACACCGACTACAAATGTCAAAAAAAATTGTCCATCATAACAGGACCACAGAAAAGATTAAAATAAGTTAGAAAAATCTTATTAAAAAGATACTAATTTTCAAAACATAATAAATACCTGCAATCGAAGTTTGTATCTCTCTTGTTCTTGCTCATTAAAAAGATCCTTTAATGCTTGAGAAAGTGAAGCAGGAGCTGGAATAACTGGAACAGACACCTGGGAAGTACTACTGTTAGCAAGAACGTATGAACACCTGTTCATAAGGTAGTCCTTAAATCCTTGAGGTGGTTTTGGTTGAACTGGGAACAAAAGTTTTCTCCTTTTTTCCACCTGTAGATTAAGATTTCATTAACTTCTTTAAAATAATATTTTCTGCTTTCATCACCATTTTATTTCACTAAAACTCTTTATGAACCTTAACAAATATTCTTTCATTTTTATCTTTTCTTTCTTCTCAAATTCACGTTTTTAAGGATAAGATGAAATAATAATAATCTAACCTAATTTTTCTAAGATTTTACATAACATTCATTTCTTTCCCAGCCTCCTTAAGAAACTACCGCCCCCCCCCCCACCACCAATCTCTTCTCACTTATTATATGTTAAATATTTATCATACATCTCTCTCTCTCTCACACTTATTATATGTTAAATATTTAACATAAATCTGCTGCGTTAAATGGAGTTGAAAAACCTATGTCTTAGCAAAATTAAGTAATTCTAAACCTTTCCTCTCATTCGTATTAATATTTTTGTTAAAAATTTTCTGTTGTTTACGCAACTGACCAATTCTTAGGCATTTCTATTATCATCTTATTTTCATGGAAATATATAACCGGATAATTCATAAGTTAAGCAACTACTTATTGATCTTAAGTTTTTTCAAAAGCTATTTACCACGATAGAATTTAAGAGAGTAACTATTGTTGGATATAATTGATTTTTTTTTGAGGCGCATGAAAATAGGAGTGATTTGGTTCAATCAAGTAGTTTGAACAGCAAGAAATAAAATTGCAAAATGGTCAAGACTTTAAATTCGAAACAATTTACTTCTATTTCGTGCGTGCAAGAGAAAAGTGGAACAATTAAAAAAATAAATAATAATAAATAATAACAATACATGTCCTATTGACAAAAAAAAAAAAAAAAAAAAAAAAAAAAAAAAAAAAAAAAAAAAAAAAAAAAAAAAAAAAAAAAAAAAAAAAAAAAAAAAAAATAATCAACCTTGAAGTCCTCTAGAGACCTCAAGTGTACAAAACTTGTCCAACAACAGAAAATGTTAATTAATATAGTAAAAATGCATTTGAAATTTCAAACTATAATACAATATACAGGGCAGCCATAGCGACGCTAGCCCTTTCTCATGGGTAAATTTAAAAGTTTGGATAAGTCACTCTAGCAGCTCAAAGTAAACATCATTACCAATATCTCCATAGTAATAACTCCAAAAAACAAATTTTGAGTTAAGCCTTTGTTGCAGCAAATGAGAAATATATATGGTTGAGAGCACCATCAAATTAAGAGGCGCTTTGCTATCATTTGAATATTAAAACATTTAACTGCATCAATAAAAGTTCTACAAATTTAAAAAAACTAATTTAAAATTTAATCAATTTTAATTAAGATTTGGATGTCCTGATTAAAAAGAATTCCTATATAATAATAGTTCACATCACTTTTAGGTTATTCATGAATCAAGTATATATATCAAGATCGAAAAAAAATAAGGCATATATTTGAATCATTTCAATTACCCTCCCCAAAACGTACTCTTCAAACTTACAACTTACAATATAAAACACACAAAACCTTTTTGAGGTATAAGATGGCATCCATAAAAGTTTGTCTCCTCATGCAATTCTGACCCTTTTCCAATTACCTCCTTTGGTTAAATTTTTACCTCTTTCTAATTCTTCTACCTTATCTAACTAAATATGTTTACTCATAGTTAAAAACCCCTTTTTTAACCTTCCCTGCAGAATGAAATCTCCATTAGCTCTTCCAGGACACCTTACAATGAAAAAAAAAAAAGCTTATCATACTTGCTGTTATTTCTACAAAGCATTTTAACATCACATGATGTTAATTAACCCCTTCCTGCCAATACCTTTTCTTTTTTTACAGTATCGAACCATAATGCATTGCCCTATTCTGCTCTGGGTAACTGCTACCTAAGATCTGGATGAGATTGAACCCTGTCCCTTTGCCTCGCGACTCTACCATTGTGTCACGGAATATATTTGTGCTCTATTAATTTATGTAAACAAATATTTAAAAAGTTAACTAACTCACCTGTTTTCTTATCTTTAAAAACATTTCATAGCAATTAGTTACAGGCTGCTCTGGAACAGTTACTGGAAGAGCTGACTCCATTTCGGGTTCTTTCATTTTTATTTTCCTTTTACGTGGATGGACAACATCAGAAGATGTCATTTGCTCATCACTTTTTGGCTCAGATTTCACTATAAAAATTTAATTTATTATTATTTATGTACTTAAAAAAGGTCTTACGATAATATAAATGAAGTGAAAAATGTTTAACGGCCTATATTATAAAAACTTACCAGTCACTTCTTCATTAGAATTAGACCCAGATCCAGATCCACCAGAACCACCGCCTCTCTGAGACCTAGTTATTCTAGTGCCACTTCCTTTGTCTGATGATGTGCTTGTACTTGAAATATTACTCGAACCATTGCTACCACTATTACTGCCCATATTCAATGAAGGAACCGTTGTATTGGTTGTAGTATTAATAGACGCTGTATTAGTACCGCTAATTGTACCAGCTGTAGATATCGAAGTACTGATGTTGTTGCCGCTGTTATTACTATTATTGTTGCTATTATTTCCTGTACCAGGCTCCTCCTAAGTAATTAAAATGTTTAAAAATTAAAAAAATAACTATACCTTAATTTATAAAGTAAACCTAATTTGCAGTTTATTAGGATCAAAAAATTTTAAATTAATATAATATAACCAATGAATCCCATTCAAACGTTTGAAAGGTTAAATACAAAAAAGAAAATAATGCAAATATTTCAAGCGCCACCAAATCTTAAATATTTTCATTTATACAGTGACAGTGTATACAAGTAGAATGTTAATGAAGCCGATTATTTTACCATGCCTAAATAAATATTCACATACCCAAAGATAATGTAGGTGTTGTCTATTTATATTCCTAACCTCTTTAAAAATATATAGGAATGGGGAAAAATTACGAGAAAATCTTTGGAATTATTAACATGGTTTCCGTATAAATACATAGAATGGTAAGTGGATATGTTAACTGATTCACAAAGAGAATTTTCATACTTAAATTTTGCATGTGAAAAATATAATGTATGTACCCTATAATGGTAAAAAAGAATTTCCTAAATCAACCTTGCTATTTCCATAATACTAATAATAATAAAAAAATAAACCTGACTCGTCTTTGAACATTTTTCTGACTAATTCTCCTAATCCTTTAAACTATTTAACATTACTACCATAATCTTTCTGCATCATAACTGGTTTAAGCTTGCCTTTCTTAAACTATCCTATGCACTAGACTTTCATGACTTTTTAATCGATTTCACTTTTTATGTACTTAGACTGTCTAGATTTTAAAAACTTCTGGACATTTAATTAAAGTTGCTCCTCTTCGTATGAAACATACATTACATATACAAGGTAAAATTTCTGCCTGAAAAATATTTGAAATAACTACTAAGGCTTTCATTTTAAATTGGAAAACTTGCCCCTCAAGCAATGCTGCAACCGCATTGCAATTTGGTTCAATGTTTTCAAGGCATGGTAAAAGTACTTCTATTGCTAAATAAATCAACCTTTATAAAATCAACGTGATATATTAAAACAGCTCATATTCAGACAAAAACCTATCCTATAAAAATTAATATCTAAATTCTCTCACTGTAGCATACCTGGGAATCGCCAATCAGCAATGCCTCAGTCTTCTTTGTAGAAGAAGCCGAAACACCACTCCTGACATTCCCAGTAGAAGCTTCCTAGGAAATACGAAATTTGAAAATAAA
>JABUQX010092155.1:0-22500 GCA_015478945.1 Trachelipus rathkii | reverse complement strand
CAAACCATAAACTCTACTCTATCTACAATTACTTTCAACCCCTTTCCATTTTCCTTACAACACCCTGTTCAAAATACTCCTCTTCCCCAATTAATCCTATCATACGCCAGTGTTGCAAATCCATAAAACCTTAAATACAATTTTATTCTTCTTTCCCTCATTTTCTTAAATACCATTTTTCAAATGTAAAGATTTGATCCACACACCTCTACCACTCCTAAACGCACCTTGTTCCTTTACCCCCAATCAGTCCTTCCAAGTCACTCCTCGGAACGCACTCTGTCTCGCCCAAAATACCAGCAAATATATCTTCCCTACAACACTCAATAAACTTATTCCTATAATTTCTACAGTTCCCCTTATCCTCCCTTACATAAGGGTACTAACTATTTACTGCTCTCCCTCCATGCCCTTGGAACTATACCCATCCAATAAACGCTTTATTACAAAACTTCCAAATCCAATCAAGTCACCATCTCGCCTCGTTCTTACATTCCACCATTAATTCAATCTATACCTGCAGATTTTACCATCTTCAACTTTCTAACTCTACCCATTACCTTCCTCCTTGCTAATGACTCATCCCCAAAATACCTATTCCTTCTTGCACATCAAACCCCCCACACAATTTCACTATCACCTCATTCATTACTGTTTAATATTATACAGATTCTCGAAGTGTTCCCACACTCTCCTCACACCCAATTTCATCAGTTACAAAAACACCATTCCCATTCATTATTCTAAACAGGTTCCTCTTATTCTCATTCTTTAACCTTTCGGCGCTTCCTTCCAGAAAGCTTTCTTATTCCCCTTCTAAGTCCCCATTTCATCCTCCCTCCAAACTGTTCATTTACCTCTTCTTTTCTCCTAACATTGAAGAATTTTTTAAGTATTTGTTTTTCCCACTTATTATATACTTCCAAACGTCTTTCTTTTGAAACTTCACATTTGCCGGCTTTTAGTACATTCAACATGCTTCTTTTTTACTTTTAACCGCTTGCATCACCTCTTTCATATTTCACCCACTCACTGTTAACATTCTTACCTCCTACTTAGCACATCCACCTATTTCCTGTGCACTGCTAACTTACTTTGCTTCCTTCATTTGCTGCCAGATTTGTTCAGTTTTCAACTTGTTCACATTCAACGATTTACTTGCGAGTGCCACCTTAGATACTTTATAATATTCCTCATAACCTTACACTTCTCACTCTTAATGTCTACCACATTCTCTTTCTGCTATACCCTTCCTCTCCATCCAAGGCCCCCACTAACTTAATACATAGAAACAACATAATGATCCGATAACCCCCATCCCCCTCACTGCATTTCAGCACATCCAAAACATCTTCACCAACACCAAATCAATCAACTACTCTTCACTTTGGAACCATAATATATATTTTATATAAAAATTTATATTATACATATATACACTTCATAATTACAATTATATATATTCAATATATATATATATATATATATACATTATATAATATAATATATATATATATATATTAAGGTCAGTGATCGCCGTAAAAAACGGCCTATCTATCTTCGGCGAAAAACTGTAATGAAATCGTATGGAGTGCATTGGAATGATCCAGGAGGAAATAAAATGTTGGGAGAAGAGCATATTGGAGAGGTGCATGGATGTATTTAGGTAAAGGGCAAAAATTATTGCTCGCTGTGACTGGAAACAAAATGAAAGGAAAAGGTGAAATTGAGTGGTGTGATGTGAAATGTGTGCGGGCTGGTGTGGAAGAGAATGAGAGAGGGAAAGAAGGAGAACTTACATTTTTGATGGTCACTTGAGGTAACGCATTTTCCTAGAAATATTTTTTCTGAATACTAGAGAATGCAAATGCTTAAATTTGTAAATAATTTTTGAAAAGGTCAAGGTTATGTGTGGTTGTGACCGTTGCCATTCTGAGCGGAAACGTTGAAGAGAAAGTACGATATTTTTTTTGGAAATCTGAATGAGTCCTTGGATGGGAGTGAGTAGGAGCTTCAGATTGATTAGTTGAATGAGACTTGAATGGTGGAATAGGTGATCAAACAAAAAGCGGATGGTTATAACAGGTGAATTGTGGGGTGTTGCGAGAAAACGAGAATGGTGAGGAAGGTGATTGATTTCTGGAAGAGAGAGTATGTGTGTAAGGTAATACTTCTTTAAACACAAAAAGTATTCCATAAGTATACTAGAGTTGAGGTAGGTAGAGAGCGTATCGAAGTGAAAAGTATGATTTGATTTTATGTTGGTGAAGAAGGAGAGATTGTGCTGAAGTATGTGTTGGATGGTAAATCAGTTAGGGGGTTTAGGAATGGCATTATCGGATCATTATGTTGTTCTATGTTAAATTAAGTTAGTGGGGGCTTGATGGAGAGGAAGGTGATACGGAAAGGAAGTAGTAAAAAAGAGTGAGAAAGTTAGTGAGCAAGATAATTAAGGATAAGTATGTTAAGAGCGCTCGCTAGTAAAACGGTTGAATGTGAACAAGTTGATACTGAAACAAACTTGGGGCCAAATGAAGGAAGCAACATTGTTAGTTAGTGCAAAGGGAAGTAGTGGAATTGTGCTAAAAGAGAAGTAAGAATGTTAACAGTGAATGGTGAATGAAGAGGGTGAGGAAAGCGGTTAAAGGTAAAAAAGAAAGCGTGGTTGAATGTACTACAAACCAATGATGGAGACTCAAAAGAAAGATGCTTGGAAATTATAAAGAGGAAAAAAAGAAATACTAAAAGGTGTATACGGATAGGAGAAAACAAAGAGGTAAATATGAACAGTTGGAAGGAGGATGAAATGGGGACTTACAAGGGCAATTAGGAAGCTCTCTTCTGGAAGGAAGCCGAAAGGTTAAGAATGAGAATAAGGGGAATCTGCTTAGAATAATGAATAGGGATTGGTGCTTTTTGTAACTGATTGAAGTTAAGCGTGTGGAGGAGTGTGGAAAGGAAACACTTCGAGGAATCTGCACAATATTAACCAGTAATGAAAGGTGATAGTGAATCGTGTGTGGGTTTGATGGTGCAAGAAGGAATAAGGTATTTTTGGGGATGAGTTATTAGTAAGGAGGGAAGGTAATGGGGTAGAGTGAAAAAGTTTGAAAAGAATGGTAGAGCTGAGGGTATAGATGAAATTACTGAGTGGAAATGATCAAGAACGGAGGGCGAGATGGTGATTGCGATTGGGATTGGAAGTTGTGCTAATAAAGCGTTTATAAGAGGGTATAGTTCCAAAGGGATTTGGAGGAGAGCAGGTATAGTACCCTTATATAAGGGTAAGGGAGAAAAAGGGGAACTGTAAAAAATATAGGGGAATAAGTTTACTGAGTGTTGTAGGGAAGGTATATTTGCTGGTATTTATTCTTTGGTCGACAAGAGTGCGTCGAGACTGATTGCGTGAAAGAACAAGGTGCGTTATAGAGTGGTAGAGGATGTGTGGAATCAATCTTTACATTGAAACAAATATGAGAAAATGAGGATGAGAAGAAAATATTGTATTTAGGTTTTATGGTTTGCAACAGGCGTATGATAGAGTTAAATAGGGAAGCTTTCTATGGCAGGGTTAGTGATATATGGTGTTGGTTGGTAGGCTTTTGAATGGAATCAGAAGTATGTTATGACGATAGTGAAGCGTGTGTAATAATAGATGGTGTTGTCAATGGTGAATTGGTTTAGGATTAATAGCCGGAGTAAGACAGGGTTGTGTAATGTCTCCTTGGTTTATTAAATTTGTTATGGATGGGCGTCATTGAAAGATATTTGACGTGGGACGATGGTCAGGACAATGGTTCAGAATGGTGAGAAATGGAGTTGGAGTGGAGGTGACCTACCCTATTATATGCGGATTGATTCTGGTCTGTGTGGCGAATCCTGAAGAGAGTTTGGCAGGAGTTGGAGAGAGATTTGCAGGGTGTGTAAAAGGAGGCGGTTTGAAAGTAAACGTAGATAAAGAGTAAGGTTATTGTTGTGAGTGAGACCTTTCGATGTGAAGTTATGGTTAGATGGTGAGCAGCTAGGAAAAGTGTTCTGAGTTTAATATTTAGGGTATATGTTGGGAACGGACTGAACGGACGATGCAGAGTGTTAGTAGGAAGGAAAGTGTGAATGGCAGGAAGGTGGCTGGTGCAAAATTAAATCGTTGGTGAATGCAAAGGTGACTAAGTCTTGGAGTGTGCTAGGGTCTTACATGAGGGTATTGTTGTACCTGTGTTATTGTATGGTAGTGAAGACTATGGTCGGGAATAAGAAGTATAGATCTAAAGTTTTACAATGTGTTCAGAATGGACAATCTTTAGGGGTGTGTGCTAGGTGTGAGAAAGAATGATTAAAGAGAGGAATTGAACGTTATTAGAGAGTGGATGTGGTGTGAAGAAAGGGGTAAATGAGAGAATAATGAAAAGTATTGTTGAGATGGTTTTGGTCATGTGGAAAGGATGAATGATAGTCGGGTGCGTTAAACGGATGTATAGTGGTGAGTTGTGTTGGGAACCCGGACCGGCTGGGAGACCGAAAGAGAAAGTGGATTGAGTTGGTGAGTACACGAATGTCTGAAGGAGAGAAATTGGAGTTGCAGAGGCGAGAATAAAGGTGCATGATAGGAGAGAATGGCGGGGTTTTGTATGGGGGCATGGGTGTGGCCCACCTGGGCGCCAGGGGATGGACCCCTTACATTGACGATTTACCATAGTGAGGGTCCGTCGCGTGTCCCGTCAAGCTCTAGGTGGATTTTCTGTCTGTGACGAGCTCTCACTAATTAATGGTACAGAGGGGGCGGTAAGGCTGGGCTTTCTTTTCGACGTTTGTCATGTTCTCCTACTGCTTTTCTGTTTCCCGATGCTTGTCCAGCACCTTACCCCCAATCTTGGGGCAAAGAGGAAGGTGAAGAAAGAAAGAAAGAAAATATATATATTTAACTTGGTTACTCCCGCTCCCCTCCTACGGGAAACGGGCGTCCTCGAGATATTGTGCCATCACAGCAAGCCGGACCCAGAGATTTCTCAGAAATGCATCAAAACTATTTTTAATGTCGGTTACGTCCGAGCAATCTATCAGGAGAGATCATGTGTCGTAATTGTCAGTGAGGGAGCATTATGAATTTTATATTATGAATATCATCCTCCTCGCAACTATTGCCCTAATTATATAAAACTATAAACCAAATTCCAAAGAGGTTACAATTACCATTTTCTAAAGTATTATTTTAACACATTCAAAATTAAGTACATACCATGTAACTTAACACGATGCAAATCTTTCTCGGGACTATCAAAATCTAGGTCTCCAGAATCTGCCTTCTCTAAAAGTAGCAAAATCCCTGGTGATCTACAAACATCAAGGGGAGTTTTCCCTCGAATATTAACAGCATTCGTTTTAGCTCCTGAATTCAATAATAATTTTACGATCTGCAAGCAATTAACTCGAATTAGTTTTTCACAGGTTGATGATTGTTTTTTGCTTATATATGTATAAGCTAAAATTTCATTTTACATAAATTTTTATTTATACAAAATTTTGTATCCACATTAGCCTACCTGATAATGATTATTTACGCAGGCATCATGAAGAGGAGTGTCATTATCAAGACCTTTAGCATTAATGTCTGCACCACCATTAATTAATAAGGATGCAATGCCATAAAATCCTCTATTGCAAGCTTCATGCAATGCAGTCCAACCTGTAATATATATATATATATATACTATATACCTGATATATATATATATAGTATATAATATATATATATATATATATATACTAAATACATTATATAATATATATAATATATATATATATATATATATATATATATATATTATATATATAATGCCAAGGGAAAGATTAAGAAAATTATAGAGGAAAAGGAGAAACAAACTGTTTACCATCTGAAAAGAATTTTCAATCAAGATTATGTTTTAGAAAAGAATGAGCATGTTTGAATAATAAACACAAGTAAATTTAAAGGCAGTGGAAAATTGTAGAAATTAAGTTAAAACATTTTAAAATTAAATTTTTGGTTAAAATAATTATAACTATTTATCATCATCAAAGAAGTGGTATGTCGAATATGAATTTGTGATTTTATTATTATTACTTAACATCCTTTAAATATTGCTATTTGGGTGAGTGGTGGTAACAGTGTAAAACGAGTATGCTCAATATTTTTAAAATATTGTTTTAGGTCTCATGAACCTTTCACTAAAAATCTAGCCATATATATTCATAACAATTTTTGGCCTAAAATTATATCATCACTACAGGTAACAACATATAAAGGACAAAAATGGCTGCAGGTTCTGCACATTTGCTTTATTTATTCTTAATTTAGCTAAGCTAAGTTTCTCTCTCTCTCTCTATCACAACAATGAAACTTTTTAAATACCTCTGCTCTTCGATCTTTTAAGGAATTGTGCAACTATAGCATCAATGACTGCAAGAGTTGTGTAAATGTTATGAACCTATTAACAGTAATGATACTACTAATGAGGGTGACTGACAGAGCTAAGAACCTGGGTCTTAAATAGTACTACCCAAAAAACACATGAATTTCCAATGGAAATGATGATAACATGAAATTCAATCCTAGAGAGGATAAGAAGAAGAGAGAGAGATAGAGAGATTAAAGTGGTCCAACAGACAGGAAAAAAGCCCTTCTTTATAAATGAAAATAATCTCCTAAAAGCTTTAGAAGTTTAAAATACAAATTTAATAGATTATTATTTATCTGAATCAGAGTTTCAGGCACTTCATTCTCAATTGGTTTGACAAATATTCCACTTTCTGAAAAAACCCAACCCACAAAAATTACTACTATTTTACCAAGTCTGAGAAAAAAAAAAAAAGATAAGATGTTTATAGCTTCTATATTCATAAAATATTTCTGTAATAATTTATATTTTCAAGTGCAAAAACTAACAATATTGATTGATATTATGGTATTCTTAAACTTTTGATACTGACAGTTCTTGCATCAAACCATCATGACCATTTTACTCTTATCAGGATTAGAATAAAATTTAACTTCTATAACACACTTCAACATCTTCAACACAAAATCCATAACATTTTTCACTTCGATACCATCTCTTCCTACTACACCAACTCTTGTATACTTATGGACATACTGGTGCTCAAAGAATGTATTTCTTTCACACATCTTTCTCCTCACCGAAATCAATCACCTTCCACCATTCTCATTTTCTCCCACAACTTCAAAGATACCTGTTAATCTAGGGATGAAAATAATTATATATATATATATATATATTATATATATATATATATATATATATATATATATACTATATTAATATATAATACTATATATAATATATATATATATATATATATATAATATAATATATATATATATAATACTAATACATATATATAAATTTGATATTTAATTCTTTTTCTTATCTATCAAAAAATATCTGATGATATTTTTTCTGCTGATATTAATATTTTTTCTAAGTACTGAATTAGATATTTTTTCTTTTTTTTTTTTTTTTTATCATTAAATTAAATGTTTTTTTACTGGTGCATGTGCTAATGTGAAAGAGTACTGTGGGATATGGTGCCTATTCTATAATGATTCAGATGTAAAGAGGGTGGGGACAGGTTAGAGGCTAGAGAAATAACACAATATTTATTGAAATATTCATTGCACATTTTTATTATTTTTCAAAATAATCATTTAAACAAAGTACTGAAAATATCCTATATTATATAACTCTAATTAGGGTGCTAAGGGCAAAGACCTAATTAAACATTTATTAAATTAACTAATGTTAAAGTTTATAAGTGGATATTTTTTATAATTTTTTATGATCTACCCTTATCATCACCCCAGCAAATGTCTAAGGCCTTGATTTGTTCGTTGTTACTCCACCCCCCCCACCCCACCCCCTTATTCCTTTCCTTCCCCATTTCCAATAGATAAAATGCATACTTCACACATTCAACCCCCACCAACTCATGAAGCTACCTGTAAAAAAAAAAAAAAACAATTAAAAAACACAGTCAAAAAATCAAATTCAATATTGTTATGTCACACTACTCAAAAATCAGCCATAAACCCACAATCCTGACCAATAGGCAAACTAACAACTTAAAAGGTTAAAACTTACCATGAACCCCCCCCCCCCCTCCATTCACCCCCTTAGAAGTACTCAACACTAACAAAAACCTTAAAAAGTCACAAGCAGTAGGACTAGACCAAATATCCAATATTCATTTCAAACACCTGGGAACCAAAGTTATCACAGCCCTAACTGAAATATTTTTCATCAAATGGCAAGCTAACACACTCCCACAACTCTGGAAACATGCTCATATAATCCCTATACTAAGACATAATAAACCACCTAACCACCCAGACCTAAATCATCATTACTCTCTATAATATCCAAAGTACTCAAAAAAATTGTAACAGTTAAACCTAAATTTAACTATTAGTATTCTAGTACTCTCACAAACAAAATCCACTATAGTTCTGTGCCACAAGTCACTCATCAGAATCTCAACTCCTTCTCTCCCCCTCTCCACTCCACCACACACACACACATTTCACTCCTCACTGCTCGTCTTCACTGCTTCCTTTCATCTTTTGTTGCAGACACAGCAAGCTAAAAAAATTTCGCCTTCTAAATATATCTATCACCTCTCTCCTCTTCTCTTCACCATTTATTCCTCCTCTAATATTCTCTGTACCAAAGTCTTTAAAACAGTTTCACCAAAAAATAGTTACGTATGTTGGTCATGACCAGGTCTAAGGCATGCATAAGCATTCCTAGAGTAAAGGTAAGTGGTTCCCCAACTAACTACCACTTATATATTTATTTATTTGATATATATATATTTATATATATATAATATATTTATATATTATATTATATATATTACTATTATTATACTAATAATATATTATATATAATATATATATTAGGGATGTTACCGCCATAGTATCGGTATCGGTATCGGTAATTTTGTAGTATCGGCCATTTTTTGATGGTATCGGTATCGGTATCGGTATCGGCTTTGAAAAAAGGCCAATACTTAGCCGATACTTCTTACTTTATGGGTGAAAAATATTATGAGAAAATTTTTAGATTCAATAATAAATCTTTTTCGATATAAATAGCTAGTACCAAGTTATGTTTTTTTTTTCCTCGATTTCCCTTTTTAACTTAAGATTTTTAGCGTTTCTCCCAACTTTGGTCTTTAGCGTAAAATTTTACCTATTGGACAGCCATTATTATAATTTATTACAGATTTATCTACTTTTTAGTTGATCAATAGTATTTTTTTTGCACGCAATTTCGTGAGGGTGTGAAAGTGCGTGAGTGTTTTAAACTTTCTGGTTATTTCATATTTTAGATATTTGCTTGTAATAGGGTTTTATCGTTTTTTTAAAATTTTAGGTTTTAGCGTACGAATAAAATTTCCTTTCTCCTTTGGTTTTTTGTCTATTGTTTCTGTCTGCTTTTTTTTTTTTGTGATTGCGAGTGCGTGTGCGTGTGCGTGTGCGATAGCAGATTTGCACAGCGGGCTTTCTTTTGACTTTACCAAAATCAATGGCTTGCCATCTAACTCTGCATCCATTAAATACTACCTTATCTAACTCTAAACCTAATTTATTGCTCTTGTCTGAGACCCAGATGGCTAAGAATTCAATCTCTTAACTCGTTAATATATCCAACTATAACTTATTTTTATAATTTCCGTTTGAAACGGTGGAGTATGGCCTATGTAAATATAAACATTCCTATAAACGTCTCGAGAATCTCGGAATCTCCTAACTTCCGATGTTCTGTGTCTAAAAATCCTTCTTCCTTCTACTACAATTATTCTTATTATTGCTGCTACTGTTCTCCTAACAGAACAGATTTTCATGCCTTTTTTGATTTCCCTACTACTTCTTACGAGACTGTTTATATCTTCTCATCCAAATACTGAGGTCCTCTATTTTAGGGGATTCAATGTACACAAAAAACTGAATTGTTGGGTTTCTCTTGTACTGATTTAGTTGGGAGGAGCCGAATCATTCAGATTCTCAACGATTGGAGCAACTGACTTAAAATAACCTACAGCACATTTCCGGATCGCCTAACCGATTCTTAAACACACTTGACCTATGTGTTCACCACTAGTCCTTCTCTCTATAAATACACCACCTTCGGTCCTCTTATCGGTAAATTCTGACCACAACCTTATATCACTTAATTTAATACTTTCTCTCCAACATTCTCCATCCTGCCCTATGCGGTTTTCTGGCAACTTTGATCTGGCCGATTGGGGCATTGCGTTGCTTCTACTCTTAACTATAATTGAAGTGACTGCTTTGACTCTTAGGACGCTTCAGATTCTGCCGATTAAGTGGGAACTGTAATCACCGTGGGTATGAGCAGGTTCATTCCTTTCTTGAACTAAATCTATTTTCTCCTCCAAAAATCCATGAGTTCGATCGTTGCTTGTTCCCTGGGGCCAGTTGAGGCTTAGAGGCCAATGCTTATCGGGTGTGGAAAAATTCCCGTTCTCCTATCCTCTTGCCAATTTTCATCCAGCTAGAAAATCGTATGCAGGATATCACACTTGCCAAAGCGGACTTTCAATAAGCGAAAATGCGCTGACCCCCTTGGTTCCTACTGATAAAAACTTCTGGCCTCTTGCCAAAAAACATTCTCTAACAACTCTGTAAATCATCCGTTCCTTCCTCCTTATTCGCTCTTGATGATTCTGTTGTTAAATACCTCCAACTGAAAAGGCCAATCATCTATTTGGCCTCCTATTTTCCTCTAATTTACAAACCCTGGACGATTCTTGTATTCCTCTTCCTCCTCCTTCTCCACTTCCCTCCAACATATTTACTTACCTGTCATTTCTTTTGATCGGGTGCATGAGCTCCTGAAATCTATGAACGTTAAGGGAAGGCGGGTAGCCCCGGATTTGCATTTCCTCTCGAGTTTTTGAGGGAAAGTGTGCTTCCGTGCTGACCCCACCCCTCGTTCAAACTATATTCTCTATGCTCCAATACTAGCACTTTCCCTCAGTGTTGGAAGCGCGCAAATGTCCAACCTAGTCCGAAAAAAAGGAAAATTGCTGCTCTGATCCTTCTAACTATCGCCCTATAAGCTCTCACTTGTATTCTTTCTAAGATTTTTGAAACCGTCTCAACTCTCACTTCTTTAGATCATCTGGAATCTCTTTCTCTTCTTTCTGATTACCAGTACGGCTTTCGGAGCTCGAGATCTACTGGCGATATACTATTTTCCTATTTAACGGATTTATGGTTTTCCTCCCTCAGGAACTACGGCAAGACTTGTGTGGTGGCGCTTGGGACATATCCCAAAGCATTTGACCGGGTATGGACCGCGTCACTGCTCTCCAAGCTCCCCTCCTTTGGGTTTCCTTCTTCTCTTTGCTTACTTATGTCTAGCTTTTCTTTCAAATCGCCTCAAATGGTTGGTAGCTGCTGATTGGCGACTTCTTCTTTTCTGTCAATAGTGGTGTTCCTTCAGGGTTCTGTTTTATTCTCACTACTTGTATTCCTCATCTTCACAAATGATCTTCTCACCTGCACATCTAACTCTTATCCACTTGTATGCGATGACCTTGACCCTTCATTCTTTCAACTCATTTCAATCTGCTCCCTCTTTTTACTTCTAGAATTGCATCTTAGTCTTAATCTTTCCGATTCTATTCTCGCTATCTGGATAAGAATTCAGGGTTGGGTCGTCTCAAGCTTGTGAAATTTAATTCTTTAAAAAACCCCAAACTTCTACAAATCTCTCTCTGCCTGGAACAGACACTTAACATTATGCTTCTACTTCTCGACGCGTTCTCTCGACCTCTCCCTGTTGACAAATAAACATCCTTGGGCCTTAAAACATAAACAAAAAATGTTTTGAAAAACCTCAAATCACAGTGTGGTTGCTAGGCGGCCTCAAAGAAACTGGGAGTTCTGTTTTAGGAGTGCGAGACTTTTTTTCTCTTCTTCATAAATTTTTGCAACAGCTATAAAAGGGGTCTCATCCGCCCTTGTGTGGAAGTACTTTCTACATATTCTGATCTGTGGGGGGCGGGGGCGCTGGTTTCATCCGGCTTTTGGATTGGGGTCGAGTCAAAGGGTCCAAAAGACCTTTATAAACTTCCTGGACTTCCTAGTTCACCTTGGAACCCTTTTATATTTTGCGGCAAGGAGCTTGGTGCTTTATCCCTTTCTATAGGTACCGCAGAGCAAGTGCTCGAGGGAACTGATCACTCGCTTACCACCACCTTTTACGACCCCTCGTAAGCACAAGGAGGTACTGTGTCGGCACATTGAGTTTTTGTGTTATGTTAGTAACTCAAGACTGAGTTAGCTCGGTTGCTTCTTTCTTTCCTTGCCACCTCTGTTCTTGTGGGAATTCTCTTCCATCTTTTGTGATTCCTAACTCAAGTTAATTCCCTCCACTTCTAAAGCCCTGACGTCTGTGGCTCATCTGCGTAATTTGCGTTAGATGGATTTTGAGGCGTTCAACCACCCACTCCTTGAATATGGGTTCTGCCCGGTGAGCGGCGGTGACAAACTGACTAAAAAAAAATAAATAAAAAGGTCTCTAATAAGGAATTCCTTAAGCAGCTGAAAACTCCCACAAGAATGGCAACCTCCGACGGCCTCTTAGAAGCAATTAAAAAGTATAACCGAAGCGCTGGCTTCTTGAAAAAAAAAAAAAAAACAAACAAAAAAAACAAAAAAAAAACAAAAAAAAAAAAAAAAAAAAAAAAAGAAAAGAGACAGAGAAGTGGAAGCCGCCTTATTTGCAACCCCTGGCAACACACTGATAGTGACGATGGTGGCTTTTCAGCAAATTAAAACCTACTGGAAAGATGATGTTGGATCATCACCTATAGCCTTTGATTATTTCGAATGCGACAGGTATTGCATCTGATAAATACAACCTTTCAAAAGAAACACTTGGCGAACGTTTCGCTGAAAAGCGGGAAGATACAGTTATGCAACCAACGATAACTCAAAATTTGCATCTGTGAAAAGGAGATGAGGCTCCTACTAAACATGAGATGCTGCCCTATCAGAAGAGAATCCTTTCAGCCGTTGGCATGAAAATGGGCCAAGTTTTCATTATTATCAGTTGCAGGCAACTAATTATCAGCACCTCCTTCATCAGTCAAGAGAGAGCGTATTTATTGTTTTAGGTAGGAGGAATGTAAACAACCCAAAAAAGGGAACACAGTCTCCTCGCCAGATACTAGTGTAAGCTTAATGTTTTTGCATCACAATTGTGAATTTTTGAATTTGAGTATTGAAATGATATCTATCTTAAAGGAGTATTTATTATCTGTCATGTTTGAGTAATAGCGTTTTTTTATTTTTATACTTTTCAGACTGATTAATTGAGGTCTCTTCTATCATTATTTTTAATCTTATATTCGTAGCTAGTTAAAGAATTCTTCTTGTAAATTGAATCAGTTAAAACATAAAAGCTAGGTAGCTAAAACTTTGTTAATACTTACTTGAAAATGCAAATGGAATTAATCTTTTTAAAATAAAACACAAACATAAAAAAGGTTATTAATATTATAATTTTGGAAATTATTATTCCTTAAAAGGTACTATTTTAATTATAAAATAAATATACTTGGCACAACCAATATGAAATATAAATGAACTAAGTATTGTTTGTACAAGGGATGCAATCTTGAGTTGCCTAGCAGGGCACAAATGTTCTATCTTATTACTGTGTATTTATATATTAATTTAAAGATCGCGTATCGCGGGTAATCGGCACTAAAAAAAGAGATCTAGGTTATCGGTATCGCCTCTTTGTGCTGGTATCGGTAAATCCCTATATATATATAATATATTATATATATATATATATATATATATATTACTAATTATATATATATAATATATATATATATATTTATATATATATATATATATATATAGGGTTGGATTAAAAAAAAAAACCGTTCGTTTTTTTTTAAAAAAAAAACACGTTTTTTTAAAAAAAGACAATGGTCAAAAATTTTTTGGTTTTTTTTGTTTTTTTTAAATACTTACTTTTTCCAATGTCTGTTGTCTTTCTTTTTTAAAAACGTAAATACAAATGTGTAAAAGAGGTATAACAATAATAAAGTTTTATTAGTGCTCTGGGGCATATAATAATTATTACATTCCACATGATCTGATTATTATTATTATTATTATTTATTATTTATATTATTATTATTATGCCTATAAATATATATTATTACTATATATAATATATATATATATATAATATTTATATATATCATATATCATATTTAAATATATATATTATATTATATATATATAATATTAGCTATATATCATATCTTCTTCATCTACCTTTTCTTCCCCAAGACTGGTGGTAAGGTGCGTAACAAGCATCAGAAAAGAAAAGCAGCTAGAAGAATAATAAACAAAAGTCGGAAAAGAAAGCCCCAGTCTTACCCCCCCCCCTCTGTACCATTAATTCTAGTAAGGGACTCGTTCGCAATCAGGAAAATCCACTCTATACTTCACGGGACTTGCGAGACCATCACTATGGTAAATCGTCCAGTGTAAGGGTTCATCCCTTGACCCAGGTGGGCCACAATCATACCCCCTTCAACAAAACCCCGCCATTTTCCTCTGTATTATGCACCTGTATTCCTCGCCTCTCTGCCAAAACTCACATTTCTGTCCCTTCAGACATTCCTTTTACTGACTCAATCCACTTTTTCTTCGATCTCCCAGCCGGTCCGTGTTTTCAACACACTCCCCACTATACATCATGCTTAAAAACCAAACTACATTTCATCCTTTCCACATGACCAAAACATCTCAACATACTTTCATTTATTCTCTCGTTTACCCCTTTCTTCACACCACACAACTCCTCTAATGTGTTCATTCCCTCATTTTATCAATTTCTCTCAACCTAGCATGCCCCTAAGATTGTCCATCTGAACACATTTGAACTTTAAATTTATACCTCTTATTCCAGACCATAGTCTCACTACTTTCTACAGTTAACACACGTAACAACATACCGTCATGTAAGACCCATAGGGCACTAAAAACTTAGTCCCTTTAAATTCACCAAACGATTTAATTGCACCAACGCCACCTTTCCTGCCATTCACAACTTTCCATACTAAACTCTGTGCCATCATTCCGTTCCCTTCTCATCCAAACATATACCCTAAATATTTAAACTCAGGACACTTGTTCCAGCTGCTCACCATCTAAACATAACTTCACACTGAGGACTGTCCTTCACTCACAACCATAACCTAACTTCTTATCTACGTTTACTTTCAAACCCCTCTTTACACACCTGCCAAAATCTCTCTACCAAATCCTCTCAAACTCTTTCCAGATCGCCAACACAAAACCAAAATTCATCGGCATATAATAGGTAGGGCATCCCTCCACTCATCTCCATCATTCTAACACCATTTCCAGTCACGCCCACCTTTAAATTCTTTCATTAACCCCATCCATATACAAATTGAAATAACAAAGGAGACATAACACAACCCTGCCTCACTCCGGCTATTAGTACTAAACCAATCCCCACTTTTGACACCATTTATACTTACACACGCTTCACTATTCGTCTACATACTTTTTGATTCCATCCAAGAGGCCTATCACCAACACTATATATACCTATATCACTAACACCTTCCCTTATTTAACCCTAATCATACCCCTGTTACAAATCCATTCAAAATCTAATACAATTTAATTCTTCCTCTCCCTCATTTTTCTCTTATCATTTGCTTAATGTAAAGATTTTGTCACATATCTCTTACTTACTCCTAAACGCACATTATTCTTCAACCAATCAGTCCTTCAAGTCCACGGCGGCCACTCTTTTCGACCAAAACAACCAAGCATATATCTTCCTACAACACTCAAATAAAACTAAATACCCTATAATTTTTACAGTTCCCTTTATCATCCCTTACCCTTATTATAAGGGTACTATTACTGCTTCTCCTCCAATCCCTTGGAACTATACCCTCCATAAAGCTTTATTACACAAAATTCAAGATCCAATCAATCACCATCTGCCTCCATTCTCCAATTTGGATTCATTTCACCAGTAATTTCATCTATACTGCTAGATTTACCATTCTTCAACTTTCTCCACTCCTACCCATTTCCTCTTTGCTAATAACCTCAATCCCCAAATTACCAACCTCATTACCACCATCAAACCCACAAACAGTCATTATCACCTCTTCAGTACTGCCAATATTTATACAGATTTTCCAAAGTGTTGTTCCTTCAACACTCTCCTCAAAGCCATTTCATCAGTTACAAAAACACCATCTCCTATTCATTATTCTAAGCAGGTTCCCTTATTCTAATTCTTAAACTTTCGCGCTTCCTTCCCAAAGAGCTTCCTATTCCCTTGTATGTCCCCTTATCCTCCTTCCACCACTGTTCATTTACCACTTCTTTTCTCTTACGTATGCATCCTTTTAGTATTCCCTTTTCCTCCTTATATAAAATATATTCATCTTTCTTTGAACTTCATCATTTGCTTATAGTACATTCAACCAACCCCACTTCTTTTTTACTTTTAACCGCTTGACATCACCTCTTTCATTCCCACCACTCATTGTAACCATTCTTACCTTCTACTTTAGCACACCCACATACTTCCTTTTGCACTGCTAACAATTGCTTCCTTCATTTGCTTGCAGATTTATTCAGTTTTCAACTTGTTCACATTCTACTGATTTACTTGCGAGCGTTCTTACTAGTGATGGTTTACCTTGTCACTAAACTTCTCACTTAATTTTACCAACTTCCTCCGTATCACTTCCTCTCCATCCAAGTTCCCCATTAAACCTAATTTTACATTAGTAAACAATAATCCCATTCCTTAAACCCTAACTGATTTAACATCCAAACCACATTACTTTTCAACATCTTCTTTACCAACACAAAATCAATCATACTTATTCACTTCGATTACCATCTCTACCTACACCAACTCTATATACTTATGGATACCTTGTGGTTTAAAGAAAAGTATTTACTATACACACATTACCTCTCCCCTCACAGAAATCAATCACCTCCTATCATTTCTCATTTTCTCCTGCACACCCCCACACACCTGTTAATTAAACCACCTTTTTTGATCAAGTATACTTATTGTAGGTACTATAACCTATATATATATATAAACTATATAATTTATATACCCTTATATATCACTATATTACTAATATATATATATATCATACCATATTTCATCACTATATATAATATATATAATATATATAATATATACACGTATGTTACTCACACCGTATTAATAGTCGATATTTAGGCCTAGAAGGGGTATTGGAACTGCTGTATATGTATAATTTAAAACATCTTTAATATACAAAAAAGAGGATAATTTAAAAAAAAAAACAAAAAAAAAACATTTTCGTTTTTAAAAAAAACGTGTTTTTTTTCTCAAACAAAACAACCAGCCAATTAAAAAAAAACCCGTTTTTTTTCACAACCTATATAATATATATATATATTATTATATATTATATATATAATATATATATATATATAATATATATATATATGACCCATGTAGTTTTGTTCCATATCTTAAAAAGTATTCCATTCCAATTTGAGGTCAATCGGTTCAGGTAGCAACCCATGGCCCCACCAGGCCGTTAACAAGTTGCTATGTTGTGGCGAAGCTCTTTCAAAGTATTAACTTGCGACAGTTATGCTGCCTTGGGTGGGTTAGTATGTGCATTTTTATACCTTGGTTATACGTAAATGTCCTGTCAGATGAAGTGCACAGTGATCAAGAGTGTATTAAGATAATTTCCTTTTACATATTACAGTTAATATATTTTTAGTTTATTATTAAAATTAAATAGGTCACAGAAAGCAGTTTCTCATTGGTTCAATGAAAAATCAAATAACCAGGAGTAAAGTCCCCTCTCAAGGAGATGTTTTATATGTTCTATTTTATAACTTACATAGAGTAAATTTAAATTTACATCATAGTGCATCTCTGGCAATTGGTGAATGTTTATTGTTCTGGCGAAAGGCACGTATACCAATGGAACTGCATCAAGAATGTAAAATGTTATACAAATATCATTGTAGACTAGAAAAGCACAAAAAAGAAAAAAAAAAGGTTATGTAAACAAAGAAAAAATTTGAAGATAGTCTAGATCAGGGGTGGCCAACCTTTTGCATACCATGCGCCAATTTTTTCACAGACGAGTTCAGATGCGCCATACAACTCATAATAGTCATAATTAACATTTTTAAATGATTTAATATTTTAATTATTTTATGTAAAACAATATCTATTACAGCACATGAACATTACTCAGCATTAATTATAATCGATTGGATTTCGCTAGTCTTTCAATGTTTGGTGTTAAATTTGTTACTGAGAGCAGCAGAGAATTTTTCAAATTTGAATCACATATTCGCGACCTTGTTTTGCTTTTAATCAATTTTATGGATGAAAATGCTTGTTCACATCTGTATATCATTTCAAAATGACATGTAACTTTTTGCAAATTTCCTTAGCTTTGGGAAATGTTCACAGGGTAATGAACTCCAGAAATTAATTATGTCAAAATCGTTTTGCTCTGGAAAAAGCTCATCAAATTCATTTTTAAATAATGAATTTGTTTTTAAAATCAATCAGCTTCCATTTATTGTATTGTTACTAGGCATCTGCATTACGTTTTTTTCACTAAGTGAAAATGGGTTGACAAATGCAGACATTAGTTTTTCTACTTAGCAATAATCATTTGAAAACAACTTCAATGACCCTTGCAATATATCGATTTTTTCAATATATTTGGTCAAATGCTATTATATCCAAGAGCACATTCACTCTGCTCTTTCAGGTGTGGAAATTGGCTCAAATCCTCTTTTTCCCAATACTGGTGAACAGTTTTTATTTTATTTTTAAATGAACGATGCTATTGACTAAACTAGGAAATAATTTATTCTTGCCTTGCAGTTTTAAATTTAGATCATTGAGATGGCTAGTAATATCAACTAAAAATGCCAAATCAAATAGCCAGTTGTTTGTCAAATAATAGGGTTCTTTCATCAGGTAGCTCATTTTCCTGTTATAAAAATAGAAACAGCATTTTTCAATTCCCAAAAATCTACTCAGACCTGTCCTTAGAAAAGCCAGCGCCCCCGCAAGAAGCACAGAGGTTCACCATATTTCCACATTACAGTTTTCAAATTCACAAGTATTTCTACTTTCTCGTACTGTTTAATGCTCTTGCCTCTAATTTTATTTCACACATTTAACAACCGGTAGCATTACATGATACATTTTTAAAGTTTTTCCACACAGTTCTTCTTGGTGTATAATGCAGTTATACAGGATGATGCTGTAGTGAAATTGACTTTACCTATCATTGACGGCTTCTCCGTCAGTGCACACACTGATGAGTTTTCTCTGAAATTCTAATTTTAGATTTTCTAGGCATGATTTTACTTTTTCAAAAATGTCTGATCCTCTTATTTTACCATGCAATGACTCCAGACAGGCAAGTCTTCAAAGACATTAAAATTATCATCTATTCCTCTTATAAAAATGCTTAACTGGGCAACATCACATATGTCCGTTTATTCATCAAAAGCTAGAGAAAAGAAAGTACAGGACAAAATCTTCCAGTTGCTGAAATACATCCTGAGAGAGTTCCTCGATAAATCTCGTAACTGTCTGCCTTGATATAGCACTTTTGTCTGCTTTCCTTTCAATACCTTTATTACCAAGATGGCGTGCAAATATTTGGAGACAAGGCTTGACAATTTCTTCCCCGCCTCCCCCCCAGAAAAAGGTTTCTTTTTTTTCGCCAATGCTAAAGCAATTTCATATGACGCTTCTGTCATCGCCAAGTCTTCACAACCTACTTTAGCAAATATATTTGGTCTTCTTCTGATTTCTTCCTTTTTCTTAGTCATCTTAGTCACATATTCTTTTCGTGACTCAGACGAAAGAACAAGCTTCATTTTTTTCTTCTATGTTAGTCTGAAGCTGAAGCTCTGTTTTATAGTGTCTATTAAGATCATGCCTTCTATTATGTAGGACAAAAAGAAAGCAGTACTCTCAAACCCAATGCCGAAACGGTTTCCTGATGAGACTTGCTATAAAATAAACAAATAACATTGTGATAATTTGTTACATACAGACCCATACTTCTTTATATCTTGCCAGATTCGATTTTAACAAATTTCTGGAAATAAAATGGAATTTTTAGTTTTTTCATTAAATAAATTCCCGTAAGAAAAGAAGAGAGAAGAACACACTCTCATAGCACGTAAGAAACTAAGAAAGCCCAGAAATAGGGCCAGACGTAGCCCAGTTAAAATAGTAAAAAAATCTTCCAAAAAGTAGCTCGTAGCAATGCGCCAACTCTATAATTCCCATATCAATGCGCCCGTTTGGACGCATGCGCCACCACCCCGGCAGCTATGGCCACACTATCTACAGCGCACGGGTTGGCCCACCCCTTGGTCTCACGAGATGCCTTTCTTTTACTGAGTTAATGCAGACAGTGATATTTAAGCTTTGAATTGACAAAAGTTATATGAGGTATATACTGATTTTTATAAACAAAAGATAATTTTTATATGATTAACAAGTATCCAGAGTGTAATATCATATGAGCAAACATTTTCATCAACATCTGAGAATATAAAATTTCGTCGTGTGACATCACCTAATTAGCATTATGCCATCCTTATTATGCTTATTAGGCATTTGAATATGTCTGTTTCATCGAGTTACGTTTTGTGATAGACTGTGTACAACTACATGGTTATATATGGATATCTAATCGCACATGTCGTGATTTGCTTAGTGCATGTGTAGATTGCTGATCTTATTGAGGCCGTGGGTATTTCGTACAAAAAGAAGTACTCTTTACTGCCTTTACTATAAATCAAATGGTGGAAAATTCTCCACTGAAAAATTTTTCCATCCTGAAGTTTTAAGAAAGTTATGATTTATTTTTTCCTTTATTATCTATTTCAGCGACGCTACTCTCCTCCTCTGAAGATTATTTCAGTGATTTTTACTAGCGTATTATACAGTGTAAAGATTATACTTTTTATGTATCAAATATAATGGTTGTATCATAATAATATTATTAATTTTTATGGTTTAAATGCAGAGGTATACCATCACTTATATAGGGTACTTTTATTTGATGATTAAATAGTTCTACCATTAGTTCTTAGTTATCTTAATAGTAATGTCATATATTAACTTGTAGTAGTTATGTGTCGTGTAGATATTTGATTAGTAAAACGTGATGAAAATGTATATTATGAACTATTCAGTTATATTATATGTGAGTACTATAGAGTTGTGAGTAGTGTGATTTATATTTTTAGTGAAAGATGATGGTTAATGATCGTATTTAATGTACTGCGTTATGGAGAAAGATGTGGGGGTGGCATAGAGTGATGTAGGTTTTCTTATCGACTTTAGCCATACATAGTACTATATATAACCTTATAGAATCTGAGTGTGAAGATATATACCTCTCTACTATCACTAATAAATTTTATATACGTGATTGAGACCCATCTCATAATTTGTTTACTATTATTTCTTAAATAACTATTAATAATCATTATCACAAGCTATATAACTTTCCTATAATATTACTGAACTAGTATTAATAATTAGAGTGGTAACGTCTGTGCCATAATGTAACAGCACTTATATATCGTAACTACGCTCCTCAAGATAATCTGATTGATATAGCTCTCAATAAATAAGTTTTGTTCTGATGGCCTGATTATATATGATATAACTTAAAATCTTTCTAGTTGCCACTTTATCAAATATTCAATTATCTTGTTTACTTATCATTTAACGTGTCTCATTAAAGATGTGAATACAGATTTTAAATGCTCATTTTGATTTCATCTTGCTATACTATCCTCATGTATGACTGTTAATGCTTCAACCATCAAAATTATTATATGAGTGATGATATCAATCATTACTACCACACTATAATATATATGCGTATGAGTATATTTATGATCCTCACACTAACATGACGCTAGGCTAGGGAGTGAGGATACTACAATAAACATTACAGTTAATTCTCAATGATCGAACTACACAATATCTATGACTAGTGTATATACACCACTACTATCATATTAATAAATATATACACTCACATTATTTACCTCATGTAATTAAGGTAACTCTGACCACAAAATCTTGTAGCTCTCCTAAATTATATAATACTTATTTTCACTCTATATATATATATTATAAGTAACTCCGCAGCCTATCATAAAATATAATTTCATAGCACTTTTAATTGCCTCATATATCAGCGGCTAAATTTATGTGGATAGTGGCATTGACGTGATTGTTTTTTTGCTTAAATACTCTTGGAATGATTTCTATTTCATCTGAATCATTACATAAAATA
>JABUQX010092154.1:0-25625 GCA_015478945.1 Trachelipus rathkii | reverse complement strand
CTCTCCCGATCCTTGTCTAGTTCCTCCTCTTGCCATCCCTGCTGTTGAGACTCCTCCATCCGTAAACAGAGCCCTGCGGTGTTATAACCTGTGCTTTCTACTGTCCGTCCCAAAGACATGAGGTTCTGTCTCCCTATTAGTAGACCATTTTATCTGGCTCTGGTGTCTCCAATTTTCGTCGTTAGGCTCGGGAGACCTCTGATGTGGAGATTGTCATTTTTGACGGGGTCTCTCTGCGGCGGAGCGACCATTCTCATCTCAGATAACTCCGGTGTAAACTGCCATCCAGCGACTTCCTCCGCCGGGCTATAGCAGCCCCTCGGCCACTCTAGTGACCCGCGCCTTCGGTCGTCGCGCTTCTAAAAAGAAAACTGACGCCCATCGCATATCAACGATTGTTACAGACCGCCTTGCGGACTGATATTAGCAAATTACACTTAAGTTTTCAATTGAAATTTATTGGATGACTACCCAAGCTTCAAAGAGTTGGGTAGACTTATTGAATTGCATATTCCAAAGGCCATCTGCCTCCATGAATTGCAACTGCGTAACCGTGCTTTTCTGCCGCCATCCAAATACAGGTTGCCTCTCGCTTCCCAAAATCGTGGCGCCAATGATAGGGGTGGTGCGGCGATTCTGTTCCACCAATCGGTTCCTTTCACCCATATCCCCTTTCCAACGCGGTAGCTGTCCTTGTTCCCCTCGATTCCCCGTTTACTTTGTGCTCTCTACCTTGCGCCTAGTTGCATTTACACGAGAGAAGATCTTTTCGGACTGTTTCGAAACCTCTCTCCGCCCTTGTTGGTTTTGTGGGACTTTAATTTTCGCCACCACTTGTGGGTGACCAGTTTCGCTCACTTTAATGCGGATTTTATTGTTGAGAGTTTTGCAGAAAGCTTTGCTGGATGCCTCAACAGGCTTACCAACTTCTAAACTAATACCTGTACTCCTCCCATGTTACGTCTCCTTATGCTCTCTTTTCGTTCATTGACAAATTCTAGTGGGACAGGTCGCCTTACCTTTATGGGAGTGACCATGACCATTACACTATCTACCTTACATCTCTTTGCCCTGATCATCCTCCAACGCCCAAATTTTATTATTATTTTTTACTGTATTTATTTCAACAGGTTGAATGATACCTTGGTTAAGTTGGTCAAATATGACATTATTATAAGCTTCTAATTTTAGAGGCTCTTTTTATAAATTTTTTAAGTATTGATTTCAATATAGAATTCAATTTCAAAAATTGTATGCCAAAAATTTATTAATTTCTTATTCCATAAACAAGGCATAATCAATCGACCTGTATCCATATCTACATGTGTATTTGTAATTAATTGTTTTATAAGTTCCATATCTAGTTCTGAGGATTTTTTAGGACATTCAAAATTATCATAATTTAATAAATATTTTAAATTTTTATCTACTAAATCATCCAATTCTATGCTAGTATTATTATTTTGGGCTAGAGATGAATTAGAGTAATCCATTTCTAGTCATTCTATCTTATTTTCTATTTTGACATTTTTTGCGAGCAAATCGGCTTCTCTTTCAGAACTTTTTTAACATATTTTAAGTATGGCAAATTTTTTATTAATAGCAGGCTCCAGCTAATAACATCCCTAAAGAAGTGTAATATAACAGTGAACTGTTATTAGTTAACCCAAATGAACAGGCATTCACTGGTAGTATGTGGGCTCCATTTACACCTAAAAGTACATGAATTTCCCTATTATTTTTCTTTCTTAAGGCGTTTTCCATTTTGCATTTGTGAACGCTATTGTGCTAAACATCTGTAATGTTTTACAATTTAAAGGTGATATTCACTTTGTTTGTGGCTGTAGGACAGCAGCTGCTACAATACTGTTTGTTTTATTGTTTATTTTTACATCAATTTCTATAATAGAAGTTTGATAATATTTACTTTCATTGAAACCCTTTATATTAAGCATTATTTCAGATTGTACTATATTTAATTTTTGTGCTATTGTTTGTGATATAAAATTTATTTCTTGACCCAGAGTCATATAAAACCCGCTTATTAGTTGTTATTGTTTATTATAAGTTGTGTGTGAAGGTAGGAAGGGTTATGTTTTGAGTACTTGTTACATTTAAGGAACTTAATGAAAAACAATTTGCTACTTGTCCTGAAGAAGGGTTTTCTACAAGAGTAACATTTAGTTCAACAACATTGGTTGATGTTTCTGTTTGTGCATTATTTTTATTTTTATTTTTTTGGGTTTTTGTTAATAAACACCAAGTTTGTCTGCAATACACAAAAAAGAGGAGTGCCATGCATTACAATTTCTACATTTAGCATTAAATTTGAACTTACAGTTTTTAATTTTATGATTTAAATACCCACATTTAGTAGGGTGGCGCGCGGCAGACGTATGGATTTGAAAACGTCATTGTTCCCTCCCCCACTGTCTTAGGAGGGTGAAAGTTGGGTGAGTAGAAAAAGGGGGATGGGAAGTTTATGTTTCACGCGGACTCAGTCGCTAGCATGCAGTGGTCGGTGCAATAACGTATTTTTTGTGTGCAGGCATATTTGTCGAACGCAAGATCGATCGTTCGCGCAGCGCCTTCGTTTAAGTTCACTGTCATCCCACGTAGTCGAATTCCCGATCGAAATCTACTTCTCGCATGGGTTAAAGCATTGCAGGATACCGGAAATGTGTCCACAATAAGAAGGGGGCCTCAAAATACCCTTACTACCCCAGAAAACATCGAGAGGGTTCGAGCTGCAATTCAACAATCTCCTAGGCGTTCAATTCAAAAAGAGGCAGGTGCCCTTGGCATTTCGAGACGTTCCATTCAACGAATCGTTAAGAAACATCTTCATTTGCACCCCTATAAGATGGTTGTAGTTCAAGAATTGAAACAACTTGATTTTGAAGCCAGACAATTCGCCTGTGAAAACATGCTTGCTGCGTTGCCTCGAGACTGTATCATTTTCTTCACCGACGAGGCACATTTTCACCTCAGTGGATGTGTCAATAAGCAGAATATGCGATATTGGAGTGAAAGGAATCTCATGGACCTTCAGCAGAGGCCCTTGCACTCCGACAGGGTCACAGTATTGCGGGCACTTTCAAGAATTGGGATCATTGGCCCTTACTTTTTTGAAGAAAATGATCGTGCGACTACAATCACTTTTGCACGTAACCTGACCATGATCCAGGAATTTTATTTGCCTGAATATAAAGGAAAAGAGCTGGAAGACGTCTGGTTTCAGCAAGATGAGGCCACAGCCCACACAGCTAGGGTTTGCATGGAACTTTTGCGAGAGAGATTTCCCGACCGCCTTATCTCCCTAAGAGGCGATTTGAACTGGCCGTTGCGCTCACCCGATTTGAAACCTCGTGATTTCTTCCTGTGGGGATACGTGAAATCCCTTTGTGTACTAAACAATCGTCCCAGGAACCTTGGAAGCTCTCAAAACAACATTCGAGCCAAAATCGCCGAGATTCCTGTGCCAATGCTTCAAAAAGTGCACGAAAACTTCAGAAATAGGCGCACTCAGTGCTTGGAGTGTGATGGCCTCCATTTGGCCGATACTTTGTTCAAAACCTTTTAAATTTTAATTTTCCATATTAATGTATCAGGATACAAAATAAAATTTGGTAATTTCGTTAGAGTCGGCGTTTTATTCCATTTCCAAATCCATGCGTTTGCCGCGCGCCACCCTGTACAACCTCCCAACTCTTTAAATTTTTGTAATTTGGATTCAGGTGTTTTGAATTTTGGACAGCTATACAATTTATGGTCCATGCAATCTGCCGTTTGCAATGTTTGACAAATAGAACAACCCACCCTTTTTATTGTTTCAGTATTTGTTTTTTTTTGTTTTTGATTCACATCAATATTAGTAGCTAAAGCTACTGTTTTTTTCTCAACTTGTGATGTTGTTTTAGTAGTGTATGTATTTGCATTTGTTTTTGAGTTTGTGTTTGTGTTTCTGTTTATTAACCCATTTTTACTTATTCTACTATAGATTTCAAATGCATTATTTAAAATTTCATCTAAAGTTGGATAAGTATTATTTGTACTGTTTATGTATTGGGTATGATATTGTTCAGGCAAACTATTCCACAAAAAGTATTGGGAAATCACCTTACTAGTTATTTTTAAGCTATCTACTTGGCTTTCAATCAACTTGGCATCGTTGATCCAATCGTAAAAGTTATTAGTTAATTTTAATTTTAATAGCTTTTCTATTACTGAAAACTGTTGTAAGGATTTATTACTAAAAGCGCTTATTAGCAAATTTTTTGTCATGTCATAATCCATATCTGCCATAGGGCTTTTTTTGGATTAAAATTTTAGCTGGACCTTTGAGTTGTTTCATTAAACAAGAATGCCTAGCAAATTTATTGTATTTTTCCCTATCCATAATTTCTTCAAAGTTTTTTTTATAAATCTATCAGTCTTCAGGCTCTCCATCAAATTCAGGAAGCTGAAGTTCTGATCTTTTTAAACAAGAGAAACCAGTTTCAATATGAGAATTATTTGAGGAAATATTTTGCATAGGGCTTATTTTAATTTCAAGCTCACTTATGAGAGATGAAATGCCAAAGGCATAATACTCATTTTTTTCACAAATTTTATCTGCCCTTTCAAATGTAAATTCTTCACAGTCAGCGTAAACAGTTATTATTTTATTATCCAACTCTGTAACTTCTTTTAATTTTGTTTTTAAATTTAAGATGAGACCCTTTAACTCATTATCTGTATATAAATCTATATCACTTGTTATATTATTTATCAATTTTGTGACAATGGCCCGTTTTGTCCCTCTTTGTTTGACTAGAGATAAAACTTGTTGAAATAGTGAGGTTGAGTTTGCTCCATCACTAATTATTTCTTCAATTATTTTTAACTCTACATTTGGGTCCACTACATCGATATTGAAAAATAACCTATCTAAAATGTTTTATAATATATTGTAAATTTTTTTTATAGTAAATAAAAAAAAAATTTCAGTCTCGATAAGCCTATGTGGCTTCAAAATATCTATTTTTATATGCTTAATATTAATGTTCAATAACTATACATAGTATACACTATACAGCACATAAGCAAAGTTTACCCTGGTGGCATGTGCCATGTGTCATGTGCCATGTACGCATGTAACCATTTACTACGATTTCTGACGGTATTTTTGGTTCTCGAAAAGGCGAAAAATCTAAAACCCTAATTTTTCGGTTTATTTTATACATGACATCGGAGGAGGACCGAAGAACGGAATATGGGGGAGAAAGAGAGATTCACTTCAGGGTGTCGGGAGAGGGGGAAAAGATTTTATTTTTTTTCCGGCCTTTAAAAAATTTTGTTTGAAAAGAATATCGGCTTTTGATCAGGGATGACCCGAAAAAAATCAAATGAAAAAAATCAACTGATTTTTTTACTTGATTTTTTATAAATAAATCATGATTATTTTGATTTTTTGATTTTTTTTTATATTTTTTATTTTTTTGTATATTTAAGATGATTTACGACATTAAAAAATATAAATAGAAATAAAAAATAAAATAAAAACTAGAAATGTGTTCATAGGTCATTATATTATATATTTTTTTTCAAATTTTACAACTAATTATTGGCATTGAACCGTTAAGTTTTTGTAACATTCTTATAGTTGTTAGTTTTGTTATACATTAATGATTTTCCAATTGAATGATAATGATTTTGATACCCACAGAAGCTTAGGGACCTAGGGTTTAAAAATTGAAAATTAATACCAGATGCAGAGAAATAAAATTATATAAATAATATTTGTTAATGTAGCTATATATTCGGATATAAAATAGTTATATGTTAAGCCATTATTTGTGAATCATTGTCTGCAATTTCAGAACCCTTATTAACCTTGCTCAGGTACACCTCTTTAAAAATCACATAGTTGAGTACACGTTGGTCAAATTCTTTAATCGGTTCTCTTACTGTTAATCTATTTAAATATATTCTTTATTTTGCATAAACTTAGCGTTATTGTTTGATTATGATGTTGATGCATAATCTTCAAAGGATTCTGACGAGACAAATACTGTTCATTGCACACAAATTTTTTTTTTTTAAAACCTTTAGTAAAAACACAATGTTACTTTTTTAAAGAAATACCCCAAAAAAAACACCATATTTTTTAATAGTATCATAAAAAAAAACATAAAACTCTATTTTAATTAAAATTTTGTATGTGCAATAACAATAAAAATGTGTAGAATCATTGATATTTTCATCCACATCGCCATTTAAGACTCTATTGCCTTCAAGAAATGAAACGAAAGTTGAGCCCTAATTTTTTTTTATATTAAAAATGAAAATTTCCTATCTACAATGCCAAATATGTACATATGATGGTATATATAAATATATATATTAGGTATATAATTGATTATATTATATATATAATTATATATATATATATATATATATAAATATATTTATTATATATATTATATTATATATTATATATATATATAATATATATATATATAAATATAAATATATATATTTATTATATATATATATATATATATATATATGTATTATATATATATTATATAATATATATATATATATTAATATATATATATATATATATATATATATATATATTATATAATAATATATTATATTATTTATATATATATAATATATATATAATATATATATATATATATTATAATATATATATATATTATTTATTATATATATATATAGATATATTATATAATATATTATATATTTATAATGATATATTTATGATCTTTCTCTTATCGCCTGTCGTGAATCTGAGGTGAACCAATTATCACCTGTCATATTTCTTCCTGTAAAAGAGTATAAGAAATTAAGTTCTTTAGTTACAAGAGCTCGTCTAAAGAAAAACCCACTTGGATTGGTTTGTGTGCTGCCTAAATAAGGCATTGCAGTCAAAAAATATAAGAGGCGTTGGGAGTCACTGACCATTATCAGCTTATCTGCCATATTCGCAGGCTATTGGCAAGTTTACATCCTAAAGAACACCTTCCCCTGAGAGCTCAATAGATGTTCATCCCTATGAGTTAAATTCACCAGTCTACCCTATTCAAAGGGAGGTGCAGTTGGTTATAAAGTTTTTGCCAAAGGAGATCGTGACTAGTGGACAAGAACCATGTTTATCTACGAAGGATTCGATGTGAGCAGCCCTCGTGGAACGCAACATCATCCTTCTTTCGGAGACATGGGAGAACTCGAAGCAGTGGGGCTTCCTCCAGCTCTCTGATAAAAATAGGGTGCAAATCAATGATGAGCTAACTGAGGATATACTGTCTTAGGTAGTTACATGATGTCGGAGGTGTGAGCATCATGGTGGAGATTGATGGTTAGAATTGCGTGTAAGTATGAGTGCACTAAATTTTGATAGAGGGGTAGAACACTATAGGTGTTCGCATGAAGTGAGATGGACCAAGGTTTTGTTGCTATGTCGTAGTTTGACAAACTTGAAGTTGAAGAAGGTACACAAGGTGGAGTTGGGAGGGATTAGTTTTCAGGTTTTCAGATTTAGGTGTTTCTAATAAGGCGCTCACACATTTTATTTGAGCAAGGGTTGCAGGATCAAACAACCTATGAAAGTGACGAGGTACTTTGCACAATCTTCAATTCGTCATCAACTCAAACCATATTCTCTTATTTTTCTTGACTTAAGAACTAGCTTTCATCCTTTTGTTCCATATTCATATTTCCAAAAACATTCCGCTATTTTACTAACAAATCCAATCACTCTCTATCAGATTTAACATCACTTCCCGTCATCCTCCACCATCTTTCACTGTTGCAGGATTCAACACCACCAGAGAATCCTTCCAAATGATGACATCAGACCACTAATATATATATATATATATTAATATATATATATATATCTATATATATATATATATATATATATACTCATATATATTATATAATATATATATTATACTATCACCTATATATATATATATATTTCTATATATACTACTATATATATATATATAATATATAAATAGGAGTAGTGATGCGCCAATTCTGACCGCCTCCACCCTTCGATATGAAGGGAATAGAGATATAGCTCTGAAACTTGGATATAATGTAAGTAAAGTCACATAGCTGATGGTAGCTCGAAAATCTGGTTTGTAATTTTGCACAGTCTGTAGATGTATTATAGAGGGGTCACCCCGAGAGGGCGTAGCCGCTACGCCTGCGTTTAAGCCTTTTGGCTTCTCCAACATCCGAATTGAGTTAAGCCTAACCGGCATAATCATCGACCCAGAGTGTTATTTCGCGATGCGCATGAGAAGAGAGCGATCGAGCGCAGGAACGGCGTGGCGTGCACAATACACCCAATGTTATTATTATTATTTTACGTCGTGGAGATTCGATTTCCGAAGGAATCGAATCTGAGTCGAAAAAAACGATCCCTGTAAGGGATCGTTTTTTACGCACTACCGACGGTTTGCGTTCCGCCGTGCGCGTCTAAGCATCCAGGTTCCGACGCCGACGTTGGAGCCAGCCTGCCTCCGTCTCCGAACTTATAAATAAAGTTGCTCAAAAATTTGAGAATGTTAGAAGGGTTAAAGGTAACCTCAGTGTATACGAAATTACGCCAGCGTGAGATCCCCCCAAAGGGGGGACCCACCCCATTAAAAAAAAAAATGACCGTAGAAAGCTGAAATTTGGTGAGAGGCTTCAGAGTTGAGTCTCTAGAAAGACTTGGTATTGAATTAAGGAGTTGGCTCAGGCCACCGGTGCTGGAGCAACTGCGGTGCTTAGTTAATAAAAATTCGTATAACAACATATTGATGTGCTATATATTTTAATTGGATCGTAGATTTCGAAATATTGTTTCAGAACCATTAAGAAAAAAATTAATCATATAAATAAATAAAATAAATAAATAAATTTCTTATTATTTTTGTTTATAACCTTAAAGAATTTACGTTTTTACATACCCATAAGCAGTAAATCACTAATCAAACCACTATCCACCCTCCCTCCTGACCATCTGCTGATCTATTGATCTATTGATTAAGGTCAAAATTTTTATAAAAATTTTTCATGGTTTCTTATACATAATCCTAAACAGTAATTCATAGAAATCTTAGGACCCCACTATCCAACCACCCACTCTATTTCCACCCTCTCCTAGCAATTCCTTGGTCTCATTTGATCTATTTGATCTATTGATTCAAGTCACATTTCGTAGTATCATTTTGCAAAAACTTTAATACTAAATCAACAGTGTCTTCTATACAAAGATCAATTTCAATATATGTCACTTTCCCGTAACAAATTTTCACATTAATAAAAGCTGATACAAATACCGCAATCATACTTTAAACTAGAAAAACAAATCACATGTCCTTCAAAGACAAACATAACACATCATTAAGCCACGGAAATAAACTGTCTTATACATTTATACTCTATAAGTCTCCGACTATTTCACACACTCAAGTTTAATTGTCCAACTAACTACTGGTATGAAGTACGTAACACCTTATGCACTTACGTTTTCTATCAAGCAATTAACTCTATCTATGTAACCAGTTACATCTTTCCTAATAACACTAACATCCCTAGTAACACATTTATACAATAAAATTAATCCATTACCTATTGGTTTAATTATTCATACAGACCAGCGAAAGTATTGCTTCATCACCCTACATAATAGTTGTACCACATTAATAAAGCTTAAATGTCATCTAAACTGTAATACTAACCGCCAATAATATGAATGCCAAAGATCAATATAACACATCTTAATCTGGGAATAAGCAGTGCAACATATTACTCCGAAATTAAATGTAACCACACCTATATATCTTCTATTGTAAAAGCAGCTAACATGATATGCAAAACGTAACTCTAATCTTACATTTTCAAGCATAACTCTAACATATTAACGTTAAATCTTACACTAACACTCCTAGTAACATTTTAACTAAATTTTCTTCACTAACATTGTGTTAATTACATACAGAACCAGCGAAAGTATGCTAACGTAACATAAGTCCCTTTGTACGCTGCAGATAGAAAGCTAACATAAGAAGCATCATTTCTAACTAAGTAAGGATTAATCGGCCCAAAGACAAACATAACACATCTTGAGCATGAATAACTGTTAACATAAACAAAGATGCCACACTTAACACAGTAAAGCAACTAACATGGTATGCAAAAACGTAAACCTTAAATCTTTTACTTTTTCAAGTCAAACGTCTAACATATTACGTTAATCTTACACTAACACAGGTAACATTTAACTAAAATTTCTCACACCATTGGTTAATTATCATACGAAGCAGCGAAAGTATGCTAACGCTAACAAAAGTTACGTGCTCAGCCCTTCGGGCTGAAGCCTTACCCCTCCTTCGAGGGGTAAGCCGCTTACACCCCTTCGGGTGATCCCCCCTCGCAGGATTCACACCCTTTCAATGGGCGCCTCCCCCCTGAGTTTTCTCTCGGAAGGTTAATGTGTTGCTTTAGATACTCTTGGTTAATTAAAAACTGGTTATTCGTAAGTTAAGTACGTTATGTTTAATATATATCACTATGACAATGTGGAAATACCACGGTTTGTTAGAGAACTGATGAGTTTTTTGTAAAGATTATTACTGTCGTCCCTTAACTGATGAATGATGTGTTGAAACGTGAACCTAGAGTGTTAAGTTTTTGTTGTTGAATAATGTTCCACGGATTTGCCCTAGACTTTTTACAATGTCTACGTTTATTCAACAGGTCAAATTGCCACGGGTTATACTCAAAACGGAGTGACACTTTGCATGAAGATAGTATCAATTCATAGTTCAATATGGTTGCCATCTTCACTAGAGGTGTGGGTCGAGCTTTGTTAAGGGAATTTGGCTAAATAATACGGCCTTACCTGTTGCTAATATGCTCGAAAAGTGGAACATATCGAGTATTGTATGATCTTTGTTAGCTAGTTTACCTGATCAGTAGGGAATTTTCAGGATGTTAGCTGATTATTTATACGCCAAGTATGTTAGGTTTGCATTTGTACATTATATTCTAGTGGCGGTTATGATATTGTCCGGTAGCTTGTACTCTCGACTGCGATAAAACTCTTGTTGATTAGAAGCATTTATATTCGCGAGGTTAGTATATAAAAGAACATCTTATTCTATGTATGTTTGTCCAAAACTCCGATTTACATGGAAATATGACTTGTATATTCAATAAGGGCCTCAATAGATTCACAGGCGGGTGGGACGCGGTAGGGGCCACTGGCCGGGAATGGTGGTGGTTCTGATTTACTGATTTACTTGCTTTTCCACAAATCAGTAGAATTATTTACGTTTGTACTGTGATTTTTTACTCAGGAACTTATTTTTATGTAGAATTATGATTAGTGTGATAAAATTCTTGTATATTTTTTTGTTATGTTTTGGTTAAAACTTTGTTATTCGTTTGCGATTATTCGCTGGGGCTTATGATATTTAGACGAGGTTATGATGCAATTTGTTTAGTAAATGTTACGAAGTTGATGTAAAACATTTGTTACGGTAGCATTATATTCTTTGTCAGTATGTTGATTAGACAGGTTTATGCTAAAACTTTTGTTAAATATTACGATATTAATGTAAAAATTAACATGATATGTTAGAGATATGCTGAAAAAGTGTTGTGAATAGGTTTACGTTTTGAACGAAGTGTTTGTACTTTACTTGTTGTTAAGTGCGAAAGTTTGTAAATGTTAGTGGTTTATTCGTGCTTATGGTGTGTTGGGTTTGTCATGGTACTAAATATTTCTCTAGTTCAGGTTATGTTATGTTAGATTTTATTAATGTGGGAAAAACTTTGTTACGTTAGGGCATACTTTCACTGCTCTGTATGATAATTAAACAGGGTTATGTTAAATTCTTGCTAAATATTACTGTGTTAATGTAAAATTAACGTTTAATATGTTGGAGATATGTTTGTTAAAAATATGAATAGGCTACGTTTTGTATGCAATGTCAGTTACTTTACAGCTGTTCTCAGTTGAACTTTGTTAATGTTAAACAGTTTATACATTCTTTAATTGTGTTAGATTCGTCGGTGTACATTATTTTCTTATTATGTTCTTAGTTTAGGTAATGCTATGTTAGCTCATTATTAATGTGAAAACTCTGATGTTACGGGATAATACGCATTACTATTCATTAGTAGTTTATCCAAAGAACTCATCTTCATAGCTACTATAATTACATTGTTGTTGTGTGTGTTTGTTGTCTAGATTCAGAATTACTATATAACCCTATTCATGACTGATGATCGCCGTTACGTTACCTCGGCATTGTATTTGCATTTGTTGTACGGCCAATTTTTTCTTTCCTGTCTTAGGTTAACAAGAAAGAATCTCCGTTACCTTTTTAGAGCTGTTACCCTAACAATTCTAATTTTGCCAGTAGACATTTTTGCGCTTTGTGTTGTATAGAGTTGACTCTCAATCTGCTCCCAGTACGAAATGTCTCTGTACAAGCGACCTTTACATGAAGGTATTTCCAGTCAGGTGACCTCAATTAACGACAAAAATCAAATTAATTCCAAACATCATACGTAACTCTGAAAATATAAATTCTTATAATATTTATATTTAGATCGTATACCAAATGAGCTGACTGCCACACTTGCGTTGTATTCCTGACAGAGGTCAAAATATATAAGTATTTGCATCACTTTTATGAAATGCGGTTAAAGCCATAAAAATCCTTTTTTCATGTTAGAGTTATATTTCTATATAGGTGACGGAGTCTAAAAAGAGATAAGGCCTAAAAATACTTTACTTTATTTCGCTTTACTCTATATTTATGATGTTAGGTATTGTTATGATACAGGTTTTATTGATGGGGAAACTTTATTATGTTAGATGTATATTTGTTGATCAGTATTATAATTAACCCAATGTTGTGATTAAATTTTAGTTAAATATTACCATGTAGTGTAAATTAACCATCTTTAGTGTTGGAGACTTATGGTGATAAAGTTAAGAATAGGTTACGTAATTTGCATGCTATGTTAGTTACTTTACAGGTGTTAAGTAGGATCTTTGTTAAGGTTAGCAGTTTATTTTTTTGCCTAAGATGTGTCTGGTTTGCTTTTGTACATTATATTCTTAGTTCGTTGATGCTAAATGTTTAGCTTTATAATGTGAAAAACCTTTACTACGCCATACTTTCGTCGCTCTGTATGATAATTAACAAATGTTGTGAGAAATTTTAGTTTAATGTTACTGTGTTAGTGTAAGATTAACGTTAATATGTTAGAAGTACGCTTGAAAAAGGTAAGATTAGGTTACGTTTTTGCATACCATGTTAGTTGCTTTACGGGGTGTTAAGTGTGGAACTTTTGTTAATGTTGACTGCTTACTTTCTTAAGATGTGTTATGTTTGTCTTTGGGCATTAATTTCTTAGTTCAGCTGATGCTTATGTTAGCTTTAATTAATGTGTAAACTTTTATTATGCTTTAGAATACTTTCACTTGTGTCTGTTATGATAATCTAATCCAATGTTGTGCATAAATTTTTTGCTAAATGTTACTGTGTTAGTGTAAATTAATGTTAATATGTTAGATATGCTTGAAAAAGTAAGATAGGTTACGTTTTGCATACCATGTTAGTTGCTTTACTGATGTTAAGTGGGGCACTTTGTTAATGTTAACAGTTATTCCTGCTTAAGATGTGTTATGTTTGTTTTGGGCCTTATTTTCTTAGTTTAGATGATGCTATTGTTAGCTTTATTGACGTGAAAACTTTGTTACGTTAGCATACTTTCGCTGCTGTATGATGATTTTTTTTTTTTTTTTTTTTTTTTTTTTATTTTTTTAACCAATGTTGTGAGAAATTTTAGTTAAAATGTTACTGTGTTAGTGTACAGATTACGTTAATATGTTAGGTTAGCTTAAAAAGTTAAGATTAGGTTTACGTTTTTGCATTCATGTTATCCTGCTTTATATTGTTAAGTGTGGAACTTTGTTAATGTTGACTGTGTATTCGTGTTTAAGATGTTTTATGTTTGTCTTTGGGCATTATTTTCTTAGTTCAGTGATGCTATGTTAGCTTTATATGATGGAAACTTTATTATTAAGCAATACTTTCGCTGGTCTGTATGATAAATTAACCAATGTTGTGCTATAAATTTTTGTTAAATGCTTTACTGTGTTAGTGTAAGATTAACGTTAATATGTTAGAGTTATGCTTGAAAAGTCTAAGATTAGGTTACGTTTTGCAAACCATGTTAGTTGCTATGCTAGTTAATTTACTGCTGGAACTTTGTTAATGTTAACAGTTTATTCCTGCTTAAGATTTGTTAGGTTTCTTTGGGCTTTATTTTCTTAGTTTAGATGATCCTATATGTTAGCTTTATTAATGTCGAAAACCTTTGTTACGTGACATATATTTGATTGCATCTTTGTATAAGAATTCGATTTATGTATTATTTATCCAATAATGATTACTCGAAATGTGACCTTGAATCAATTAGATCAATAGATCAATAGACAATGGATGGGTATGGATGGACAGGTGGGTGGTTGGATAGTGGTTTGATCTACTGATTTACTGCTTTTAGGTTATGTAAAACATGAAAATGTTTAGTGTTAAAAATTTGACCTATCGAATAGATCAATAGATCACAGTGATGGTCAGGAGGGAGGGTGGCTAGTGTTTTGATTTAGTGATTTTACTCTTAGGGTATGTTAAAAACGATAAATTTGTAAGTTATAAACAAAAAATAAGAAATTTTATTTATTTTATTTTATTTATTTATTGACTTTATTTTTTTCTTATATTATTATCTGAAACCATTATTTCGAAATCTACAGATTCCAATAACATATATAATGCACATCAATTTGTGTATACGAAATTTTTATTAGATCTAAGCACCGCAGTTGGCCTCCAGCCACCGGTTGCCTGAGCCAACTCCTTGAAATTCCAATACTCAAGTTCTTTCTAGAAACTTCCTCCTCTATGCAATCTCTAAATTTCATCTTTCTACGTCCAATATTTATTTTTTACGATGGCGGGTGGTCCTCCCCCTTTTGGTGGCACTCTACCGGCTTAGGAGTTAATTCTGGTATTTACATCTGAGGTTATCGCTTACCCTCTAACCTCTCTCCAAAATTTGTAGCACGGATACGAATGAAGTCGGAGGCACGGAGGCAGCTGCTGTGAGAGCGTCTGCGTCTCGGTAACCGATGCTTGTATGCCACGCTCTTAGCGCTCAATCGGCGGAAAAGCAATCGTGCGATAGTTGCTGTAAAATAAAAATCGATCCCTTACTAGGATCGGTGTTTTACGACTCAGATTCTCAATTTCCTTCGGAAATCGAATCTTCGACGTAATAATAATTATTGAATAACAGATCCTGGTGTCACGCACGCGCGCGCGCGCTCGCTCGCTCTCTCTCTCATGCGCATCGAACAACCTGGTTCTATGATTAGCCGTTAGGCTTAACTCAATCTCGATTTTTGGGTGCAAAGCCAAAAGGCGTTATAAACGCAGGTGCGTAGCAGGTTTAGGCTTTGTCTCGAGGGGTGACCCCCCCGTCTATATACAGTCCTACAGACTTGAAGAATTATATCGACGGGATTACGATCTGTGTATACCCCATTATAATAGTTACATTGAGTATTCCAAGTTTCAAGCCCATTTTTTCTTTGTTCCATTTTGATAATCCAAAAGGGGCTCGAGAGTGGCTCGTCAGATTCGCATCACTAACTATATATATTTAATCTATTTATATATCGGAGAAAACGCCAACAAAATAAAAAATGGGAATAGGTATTAATTTACAAATATATATCAAAGCTTATTTATATATATTATCTCAGTGGTATAAATTATATATATATGTAGTTATCTTACCTAATATTTATCATATACTCCCCTCCTTACTATATTGTACATATAGTATATACTTATATATATTATATATATTATATATATATACCTATTATACCTATTATACTATATATCCTATTACTATATTCTATCCTATACCTATAGTCTAGTCTGCAGCACTCGGAATTTTGACGCCCGCACCGCAATTAGAGTATGCCTCTTACCACGCCATCCAAAGCACTTGCAGTTAGTGCTCACACGTCACCACCAGTTAAAAAAAATTTCCTCTCCACGCCGCCATCCGCACCTAAAATAAGCACACCACGCACCGCACCTTAAAAATATTTTTGTCACCGCACCACACCACACCACACCCTCTATGTTTTGATGCGCATTGCGTTTCGCACCGCATCCGCACCTCTTAATTTTTTAAAATCACGCCCGACCGCACCCTCTATAATTTTTATCAATCGCTACCGAACCGGTCTGTCCCACTCGATAATCCTATTGTACCGCCACTCCACCGGCATCAAACAACTAAGCCGTACCACCGCACCGCATCCTCCGCACACCCTCGTGCTGTCGTTCGCTCATCTATCACTCCACCCTATAGACTTGCCACCCTACACTAAACAGACCATAAGTGGCCACTCCGTTCCTTGGTAACTATATACCTTATGGATATAACAGTTTCTCCAACCCTGCCGTACATGTTTGCCGTCACCCATATATTATACAAAACATGTGAAAAACAAACGACACCACGTTGGTAAATTCACCTCACATACTTCCACTCACCTGGAGTCCACATGTCGCAGCTAAGGTTGCATTTTATGTGACAGGCGCATATTTCTCCTTTTACTCCTAACTCTCCCCCAATTCTCCTATTTCCACCCCCCATATTCTCATGATCACATCTCGTAATGATTTTCGGAAGGAAAAAAACAAATAAATTGCCCTCTAGGGCGTTTGGTTAATTTTGACCATCGTCGCTTACCTGAGCAGGTTAAAAAAAAATAGATCTTCTCATCTTACTCTCTATATCCTGAAAGAGGGCACGCAAACGTCAAAGCAACGAGGAGTGGTAGATTTTGGCTTTCGATGCTATATACGAATAGGCCGTTCGAATCTTTGCACAGTTGTTAGATTAGGCCCTCATGCGTGTTCTTATACACTCATCCTATTCTTTCACTTATTATTCACTCTCATGTGTCTTCGACTGTGGATCCATTCTAGATGGTGTCGGTGCCTACATGCAGCCTCTTCCTTACATTATTCTAATCTTCTCTTATTCTCGTTGCTCTCTGACTGGACAGTTCCTTCAAAAAAAGGACCATACCTGCGCTCCTCTTTCCTCTCTATACCTTACTCCTTCTCTCTTCTATTCTCTATTACGAGTTGACGTGCGACATTTATCATAAGCGTCGTTCTCAATGCGGTCTTCCTAATTCTATTATTTTTATCTATTTCATTATCTATTCATTTCTGGTCTCTCGATTGGCTCACGATCAGTCTAGACTAGTGCCCTCCCATCGGTCTTCTTTATCAGTGTTACTCTCTCTCCTCTCTATTTCTTCTCATTTGGATCTCTTCTATCATATGATTGTTCTACCCTGTCGGCATTCTTAGTGCGGCCTCACACGTGCCGGCTTTTAATTCATTACTATTATTGTGCTTCGATTGGGCACTCAGTCTAACAAAAATCTTATCATTTGCATTCTCATTCTCTCTATTCTTATTTTATTATGATGTCTGGCTGGTACCATCTAGACGGCGTCTAATGCCTGTTCTCTTAATTATTACTCTTAATCATTTAATCCTTCTCTCTATCTATCTTATCACTATATCTCATCTCTTACTTTCTCTCTTACTCACTCTCTCTCTCTCTATTACTCTCTCTCTCTCTCATCTACTCTCTAACTTACATCCTCTCATTCTTTTCATCTCAATCTCTATCTCACTCATCTCTTATCATCTACTCTATCTCTCTCTATCTACTCTACTCCTCTCCCTCTCTCCTCTCCTTCTCTCTCTCTCCTCTTCTCTCTCTCCCTATTATAATATATATTATATTAATTATATTAATATATATATATATATATATAAATATATATTATATATTATATATATATATATATATATAATATTATATATATTATTATATTAATATTGGTAATATTAACTGGGAAAGTCTTATGATAGGCTTATGGCTGGACTTCTAAGTTATGTAAATTATTCTTTATTTATTAATATTTATTATGGGTTGTAGACTGAGATCAATTTCTAGTAAGAAGAAGAGGGGCCAATGTGCTCTTAATATGATGTAGATAGAAATGATTTAATAGTTGTGATACTGGAAGACAGTCTAAAAGGACCACACAGCTCTTGTTTATTATATCCTATTTTATTAAGGTTGACTGCGGAACATTCTATATTAACGTGAGAGGTTATGCAAAACTTCTAATATTATTGATTCAGAATTAAATAATTAATGAAGCTATGTACAATTGACCTCCTAATTTTAGTGTGCGAAAAATCGTATCTTTTTTGGGGACGTGGATGTTGTGCTTAGTGGTTAGAGCATTCGGTTATTGTTAACTATGCGACGCGTAGTCCAATGTTCGAATTCCGCTGAGTCAATGAGATGAAGGAAAATCTCTATGTGACTATTATTTAATGTTGTAGGGCTGGCCTTTATGAGAGTAACTCAGTCATAATTATGGGATGAAGATAAACCGGAGTCTTTAAATAAGACTTACGCTTGAAACGTAATCTTGTTTTTGGTAGGACTATGTGATAATGTACCTTATATGTACGTTTAGAGGCATCCGTGATATATTGTTAAACTTATGCGACTGATCTAGTAGTCCAATGTTATCAGAATTCACGCTGAATGGAAGAGTAATATTATCTTACCTTGATTAAGACTCATTCATTTAAATGGGGCCAGGTCCTTAAGTACTCAGCAATAAAGATGAGAAAAAGTAAACCATGATGCTTTATTAAATAAAACTACGTCTAATGATCATTCTATTTTTGGGTACGCTGGATTGAGTCATTACTAGTGGTGTATAGAGAAATCCGGTTTTAATTTGTATAACTCTGCAACTGCGGAGTCAATAGTTCGTAAATACCGATGACTGTGAGAGTGATTATATATGAGATAACTTCCTATAGAGCTCAGATATCATTTATAAAATGGAGGTGGCTCAGGAGGTGTAAGTTGAGATGGTATGACTCTCACCAAATGTGAGTAGTGATAAAGTAATGACACAGCTGGTTATGCTTGAATGAAAACAAGGTACACTTTGAAAGCGTTATCTATTTGAGAAGACGTGTGGATGGCCTAGTGGTTAGTATTTTATAGAGCAGTACCGGTTATGTTAACATGCTACTCTTATGCGGTGGAATTAATCCCATTACTGAATTGATCTAATTCCACGTGCGTGGGATGAGAGAGTAAAATCTCCTGGACTCATTCATTTAAATGGGAAATTTTGGGAAATTAAAAAAAAATATTTTGAGTATTGTACTAAAAAAAATTATTTAAGTAAAAAAAGTGTATCCGCCCAATTATTACAAGCCCTGAAAATTTGATGTGATCGGATAAGTAGAAAAAAAAATCTCAATATTGTCAGCGTATTTGTGTGAATAACGATAAATTTTTAGAACAATTAATGCTCGAATACCTGATTAGTAATCTAATTAATTAACCATAATGATTGCCTGATGTTTGTTTTATAGGTGTCTTTACTGTTATCGCGATCAAGGCTTCAGAGAATTATAATTCAAGCCGTGGATTATTATGGGTTGAGCGAGAATACACCCTGTTTAATTAGAGTTGATGATACGTTAGATTTAGAGTATTGTTTAATGATCCTGCATGGAATAGACGGAATTTAACTCAGAAATATATAGAAAATGATTTTTATTGTAAGAAGTGCTTTTCCTATAAAGACATTTTGTTATTTGGATAATATTTGTTCACAAAGAACAATAAATTCTCCTGAGGGGGTACATTTTTCGAAAGCGATGGAGGAATGCAGATCTGATATAAGAAGTGACCATATTTTCTATATAGTGTTATCAGAAGAGTCAACATAGTGCCTACTTTTAACACGCACCTCGGATGCATTAACTATTATGCCCTGTATAGAATTTTATCCAGGTTGTCATTGCGCAAAGATACTGATGCAGCTTTTTTTTTAAAAAGAGTCGGTACAGATGAGAATTGATAATTGCGACAATTTTACATTAGCAAGTAAATCCAAAAAAGTGGAGTGTTTGTAAATATGAACTCTAAACTCTGAAGAACTAATATCAAATTACAAAAAGATGAATCTATAAGAAAAAGACAGAAAGAATGTGATATATAAATTGTAATTAGTAATAGATAATTGATTTCCTCAGTGACATTCTACAGGTTTTTAATGAGGATATGTCTAATATTTATAGAGAGGTTTTGTTAGAGGTTCATGTCTGCGTTGTAATAAAATTATGCTTTCTGGTATATGTTAGTGCATATCGCAAGCCAATTCGAAAATATAGCAATATGGGTTTTTGGATAAATATTGAATATTGTAAAAAAAGTTTTGCCTCCATCTTCAAAATCATGAAATTGAAAGACGACCAATGCGATTAAAACTAAAATACAAGTTGGACCTATAAGGCAAGAAGTGTTTCACTCAATATCAAAAATCGGTATCTGAATTTAGAATGTGTGTAAGGTTGAAAAATATATAAGGAGTGTCTATATAATACGCGTAGCTGAGATGAGGATCTTTGAAATCTCGCGAAGTGAGATGTTAATAATGTGACAATGTTTTTAGTAGGGTGGCGGTGGTTGATATATTGTGGGTTGTATAAATCTGTTGTGATGCACGAGCCAAAGATATTGAGTCCTCCACACTTATAGTTATAGCATGTGTGTCGATCAGTGTGGCGCGAGGATATCATTTGGCGAGTTAGAAATTGAGATATAAAATGGATTATATGTGATGGTGTCAAGTCTGTGTATAATCGCCTGAGTGCTCTGCATGGTTTATTCTAAGTGTTTCCCCGTTTTGTGCACATCCCGGTCATTGACTATTCCATGATGCTGTAGAGAGTTAATTATTTACAACAAGATGATTCGTGTGAGATTAGTATAATTTTGTCAATCGCTTATTATAGTCTGTAGTGAGGTAATCTTGAATGGATGCGCAATGTCCTCGAGGTCAAAATTGTTAAGTTTAGGCGTAGTTGTGTATATATTACAATTATAATAGAGAGTTTGTCAGGAGTAGCTAAATTCATATGTGTAATGCTCAATGAAGGTTATGAAATGTTCGCTATGAGGTATACTAGACTTAATAGAAGAGATCTACTCTCTTATGTTTGTGAGCGATTCCTTTATATATATCTTATACCTACATATGGTGTGTTTATTAGCGGAATGGGAACATGGGTACATCCAGAGAGTTCTGTACAAACTCAATGTTCTTCCATAATCGTCTTTTACCTTTTGACTCTGCTGGCAAGGAGGTCTATAAAATGCCCCTATTGTGCGTATATATATTAGTGAATTTATTAAGTGAGTTATATAAGGAGATTAGTTGATCAAACTGACGCGAGATAAATGCGAGAATTTTAATGGAGATTATTATGATAAAGATCTCTCTCGAGTCTATGTAAAATATAGTTTATACATGGATCCGTGTGAATATGGTGGCTAGGTCAGATGTATAAGTTGGTTATGTGTAACATAAAGCGTGCCTATGCGACACCAACTTGCATGTTCCTTGCTAGGACCACATACAAAAGTGTTCAAGTATCTGATATTAAAAGAAAGATGTAATATGGCTTCCTGGATAATGTTTCATATCTCGTGAAAGGAAAGTTGACATAAATAGTGAGAATGTGCGGTAAGTTATTTGCTTCAGGTAACCCATGCGCTTCAGTTATGCAAATATATAATGTCTAGATTTATGGTATAACTATCAGCTCATCTTTTTTATTTCTTGTTGAATGGGCTGAATCGAACTTGGTGTCAAAGATAGTAATGAGATACCTGATTAATAGATTCGCGAAATGCTGTTTATTTGTATTTCAGCTCCAGTAGTCATCATATATTCGCACCGTAACAACTACTACGCTCTCTACCTATTGTCTCTCAATCAACCTATGAGGTGGACTCGAATATTTATCCTATTTCGTCTCATTGTCACATATCGAGGTCTCGCAGATTATCTCATTGTCCAACGAGACCCCCAATGGCCCTATTGATCTTCCTTATGGGTTTAATCTATTTTTCCAGCCTTATAACATAATGTTCTCCACTTTATCCTTGGTTGATATCTTCTGAATATAGGTGAAGCAAATTCTGCAACACCTTTAACTACATTCGGAGTGAACGTCGGCATATCAGTAGTGCATATAAGACTCAATATTAAATAACCAGAGAATATAATTCTTAACATCACAAACAAAATACAAAAAATCCTTCTATTTCTTCTAAATACTGTTTCTTTAAACTAATATACAGGTAGGAATTTTCTAACCGTCACTACGGATTTCAATTTTATAGTAATCCTCTTATAATAAGCTTATTAATCTACTTACCCCCACCATATTTCTACTTGACCTCACCCATTAACCTAGGTGAGTGTGTGAGTGATTTTATATCCCCATATAACATACTACTCTCGCTACCTCTCTTTGTTAACAGCTTGACATATATTCGGATTGCTTTCTGCCAATCCAAACATCTCCGTTATAGTAACCTATCCCCTCGGTCTGGAAATTTTTTCTGGGTTCTCTGTATCCCTCACTTTCTTATGCCTTAATATCATTCTCTTGATATCCCACTCAATTAGACACTAATTCACATCTGAATCAACATTAATATGTAGAAATTCAAAATCTCTCTCTTTAATCTATCGCTTTTATTATCCACTCGATATAATCACTCCAACTCTGTCACACTATGGATAACATACTCTCAAATCTTTTCTATTTATATTATCTATTATTTTGATAAATATTACTTTCCATGGGAACATTTTTTATCAAGGAAAGAGTCTCCAATAGCATAAATATAATTTACGTCTTCCCTTTAGAAAAATCACCATTTACATTGGCACTCTATCATGATTACCATCTATCCCTATTCTTGGAAAGACAGTATATACTATTATATCGAACATGTTACTGTTAGTGATCACAGGCTGGACTGTGGAACTTTCGAAGAATCCTTACATCTTTTAATAAAATTATTATTTAATTTCAATTTATTAAACAAACTCTATATTCAATCTCGACCTACTATATAGCACTTAACTATATTATTCACTTTCCCTTCTCTAATCTTCCTGCCTATAGTATTAATGAAATCACTTATTCCTTAGTCTTTACCTATAATTATATCCCGCCCCTCCTCGCTACTTACTAGATAAATCTAACTACTTACTCTAATACTTTTTTATAAAACCTAACACTTCCTTCTCTTTTTCATCAACTCAATAATAATACTTCTTTCTTTCTAAATCCATTTACTATATTTTTCACTCAGTCATTTATGTCAAATGATCTCCTTTCACTTTTAACAATAACATATTCTCATAGCATTATCAATTATACACAAAACAGTGCAGTACTAATTACACATAATCACCTACTTATAACTATAAGTCCCACAGATTATCACAAATCAAGTAAATTAGCGATACATACTTTAAAATTATTATTTAGTATATTACTATATATATATATATAATGTCTATATATATATTCTATTATTTACCAACTACAGTTTAAAAATTCACTAAATAGCCTAAAAAGAAATTAAATCTCTAATTCATCTTTATAATAAACGTTATAAAAATTTAATAACAAGAAAAAGTAATCCATCAAGCCTTAAGCTCAGAACGAATATAATAAAATAAAATTATATACTTAATGCATCGAAAAGTATCTTGACTGTGGTGAATACTTAATAATAAATTTTAAATTATCTAATTAAAATTTAAGTAACAATTATTAAAGACTTTATTTAAATACAGAAAGTCTAGTGAATAATCTTATTTTAGAATTCAAAATTAAAATACATTTCATAGCTCTTAATAAAATGAAATCAATGTTAGATATATTAGAAATAATTAGATATATTAAATATATTATCACATAAATAATAATTAATATATATATAAAACAAAGTTAGTACACAATCTAAGTATAGTGTAGTTTAGTAAAATACACTAACTAACTAATTATTGTTTATCTATAAATTATCACTGTCAATAATTTCACAAAATTTAGAGCATTATGTAAAATATTGGACGAGTAGCAAAAATAAACACACCCTTACTCAAATGGCCACACTAACCAATATATATATAATATTATATTAATATATAATTATATAATATATATATTATAATATATCATTATAATAATTATATATATTTCTTTATATATATAAATATTAATATATATATATATATTATAATATTATACTTATAATATTATATATATATATATATATATAATATATTATATATTAATATTATTTAATAATATATATATAATATATTAATATATTAATTATATATTATATTATCAGGCTTTGAGTATTTCCTAAAATAAACATTTTAAGTTATAATTATAAGTTAATAATTTTTTGTGTGATAATAAGAAGTTTAAAAGTATTGTTTTTCTCTTCAATGATCATTTATGGTTAAAAATCGTACTTGAAGTATCTTCTTAGTACTATTATACTATTTATTTGCTTAGAGTACTTGTCATATTATGTTGTGTTGTTGTTTACTTAGCTTTATATTTAATTTATCATTTGTATATTAATTTTTTTATATTCTTTTCTTCTTATTTAAATGTTTATATTAAATTACAGCAGAATAAAATTTAAATTACAATTTTTCTTTTAATAATATTGTGTATTTTTAATATATATAATTTCACGACTAGTTAACTATACACTTATAATGTCTAATAATATTCTGAATTACTCTAGAATAAGTACGATAATAAATTAGGAAAAAATAAAATCTAAGATTATAAAAATATAAATAATATCTCTATAGATATTTTCGATATATGTTATCTGAATAATCTGAAAACTCATTTTCAAATTATTTCAACTCAGTGATTTCACTCATTCCTTTAATATATCCCTACTAACTAATATACAGGAATAAAAAGTCACGAATTAGTTTATGATTTTCAGAGCAATTGTTAATATAATATTTTTAGTATATAAAATATTTACTCAAAAAGTTATAAAACTCAGTATGCTACGTATAAATAAATAGCTTATATTACATAATATTTTTAATATAATCCATTTTTATATAATGATAAATATTTTATAATTTTTAATATTTAACTATTGTATAACTTGAAACTTCAAAGTCTAAACCAATACTATACATATAATTACAGTACATTTATTATAATATCATCTGTGGTGTAGTATATTCAATTCAACGACAAATTTTTGTGTCGGCACTAATTAAAGATGGAGGTGCGATGTGTTAAGGTAGCGGTAACTAATTAGTCGCACACGTGGTAAATCAATATATATATAAGATTACAAAACTTGTACCGCTTCACCCTGTAAATATGTCCTCCTGATGTTAAGCCAAAACCACGACCATATATTAAGTAAATAAATAAGATTTATTATTATTTCACTTAGATTTATTTTTATTCATGTTTTCAATAGTGTTATGAAATCTATTTTCCGCAGTCAGAAAA
>JABUQX010092153.1:7500-10000 GCA_015478945.1 Trachelipus rathkii | reverse complement strand
ACAGGCATCAGACAGCAGACAAACCACAACTTATTCTAACATCGCATAGCCACAAGCAACAGACAAACCACAACTTAACCTTATTTAACACAACCACAAACAAATAAACACACCTAAACTCTGTTATGACATCTAACAGCGGGACACAATAGAAAAAAAGCAGAACAGAGACCACAACCTACCCTAATATTATAATAATAATATAATAATAATAATAATAATAATAATAATAATAATAATAATAATAATAATAATAATAATAATAATAATAATAATAATAATAATAATAATAATAATAATAATAATATTAATAATAATATAATAATTAATAATAATAATGAAAAAAATAATATAATTTAATAATGAATGAATAAAATAATAATAATAATCAATAAATAATAATATCTATAATAAAATTAATAATAAATAATAATATTTAATAATAATATAAAGTTAGCATAACATCCACACAACAACACAAAAACATGCAACAGACAGACCATATAATATAATAAAAAAAAAAAAATCGGTCTTCACCAAAATTATTTCCAAACTATGTATCATATTAACCCAAAAGCCAAAAATTGTGCCCCCAGTTTTTTAAAGTTGCAAACACCTCTTTAATTCTTGTTACCTTTTTCCTTTTATATCATTATGAAAAATTCATTGCATTTTCAAAAGCATACATTGTTTCGAAATGGTGCTCAACATGTATATAAAAAGAAAAAGAAAAAGAAGGAAAAGAAAAATGTAAATTTTTCACAGAGAAACAATTCTCAACATTTTTCACTCTTTCGCTCTTTAAAAAAATTACATTTGCCTATCTCTATGATATGAAATGTAGTTATTGATTATTAGTTATTATTATATTATTATTATTATATCTATTATATTATATATTATTATTATTATTATTATTATTCTATTATTATTATTGTATTATTATTTAATCTATTATTATTATTATTATTATATTATTATTATATCATTATATATATTAATTATTATTATTATGATCTCTAAGTTACCTAATTATGTATTATATACCTTATCATCTATTATATATTTAATTATTATATAGTGATTAATACTCAATATCCTATTATTATATTATTATAATATGTATTATATTATTTATTGTTATATATTTATTATTATTATTTTTATTATTATTATTTATTATTATTATTATTAATTATGTATTATCTATTAATATCTTATTATTATTATTAATTAGTAGCTGTAGTAGTAGTAGTGTGTAGTAGTATACGAGAGTAGTAGTATTGTATTATATATTATTATTGTTAAAATAAAATTGCAAGCCATTAAGAAATTCATTTAAAAATCAAAACATTTATAAGTTATTATTAAACAGGGACTATGTAGATAAATGGCTGAAATGTTGGAAAAGCGAGGGTGGGAGAAGGGCGGTTTTAGGGGGTTCATTATAAATGGGGATAAAAACACTCCTTGGAATAATGGACGGTTGACGGTAATCGAGATTAGTACGAGAATTTAATATATAAGAAAGTTTAAAATAAATTGGGAATTGTAGGAAAAGAATTTTCAAGATATTTGGAAAGAATTGAATTTTTGAAGACGCTTCCCTTAATGTTTATCTTGAGGTGGAAAAAATTTAATATCATTTTTCTGTACTTAAAAAAAGACTGGAAGAATTTTCTTAAAATTTTTAAAATATGCGGTCAACCAGAAGGAAGTATAACTGCTTTGTAACCTCTCTCTCCTTCTACTCTCTCTCTCGTCTCTCTGTTCTCTCTCTCTCTCTTCTTTCTCTCTCACTCTCTCTCTTCTCTCTCTCTCTCTCTCTTCATCTCTTTCTCTCTCTCTCTCTCTTCTCGTCTATCTCTTTTCTCTTTCTCTTTCTCTTTCTCTCTATCTCTCTCTCTCTCCCTCCCCCCTCTCTCGCTCTCTCTCTCTCTCTCTCTCTCTCTCCTCCTCTCTCCTCTCTTTTCATTCTATTGGTAGAGTCTCGCTACACTTTTTTCTCTTCTCTTTTCTCCTTTTTCTTTCTCTTTCACTTTCTCTTTCTCTCTCTCTCTTCTAACTCTCTCTCGCTCTCTCTCTCCTCTCTCTCCTCTCTCTCTCTCTCCTCTTCTCCTCTCTCTCTCTCTCTTCTCTCTTCTCTCTTTCTTCTCTCTCTGTCTCTCTCTCTGTCTGTCTGTCTCGCTACTCTCTCTCTCTCTCTCTCTCTCTCTCTCTCTCCTCTCTCTGCTCTCTCTCTCTCTCTCTCTCTCTCTCTTTTCTCCCTCTCTCTCTCTCTCTCTCATCTCTCTCTTCTCTCTCTCTCTCTCTCTCGTCTCTCTCTCTCGCCTCTCTCTCTCGTCTCTCTCTCTCTCTCTCTTCTCTCCTCTCCTCTTCTCTCTCTCTCCTCTCTCTCTCTCCTCTCTCTCTCTCTCTCCTCTCTCTCTCTCTCTCTCGCTCTCTCTCTCTGTCTCTCTCTGTTTTTATCTAACTCTTTGTTTCGTATCATTATTATTTG
>JABUQX010092152.1:7500-10000 GCA_015478945.1 Trachelipus rathkii | reverse complement strand
TATATATATATATATTATTATATATATAATATATATATATATATTATATATAATATATATATATAATATATATATATTTATATAAATAATGATCTTCTTCCATCTTCTCTCCCCAAGACTGGATGTAAGTTACGCAACATGCACCGAAAACAGAAAAGTAGTAGAAGAATATGATGCAAGTGGAAAAGAAAGTCCAGCCTTACCACCCCCTTTATACCTTTTATTGAGAGCTCGTCGCGGTAAGAAAATTTACCTTAGAATTTCACGGGACCGCGACGGACCCTCACTGTGGCATCTCGTCTTGGAACAGGTGGGCCAGCCCACAACCATACCCTTTCACATTACCAAGCCATTCACTCCTATCATTCACCCTTCTTCTCGTCTGTGCCAAACTCACATTACTCTCATCCAGGCATTCCTTTACTAACTCAATTTGCTTTTCTTTCAGCCGGTCGATTCCCAGCACACTGACCACTATACATCCGCTTAACCAACCGACTGTCATTCATCCTTTCCATATGACCAAACCATCTCAACGTTCTTTCCTTTATTCTCTCATTTACCCCTTTCTTCACAGCACACATCATTCTAATACGTTCATTCATCATTTTATCAATTCTTCTCATACCTAACACGCACCTAAGATTGTCCATCTGAACACATTGTAATTTAGATCTAAGCCTCTTATTCCAGACCATAGTCTCACTACCATACATTAACACAGGTAACATCAAACCCTCATGTAAAATCCTAGCGCACTCAAAACTTAGTCTCTTTACATCCACCTGCGGATCTTATTTGCACAGCCACCTTCCTGCTCATTCCCAACTTTCCTACTACACTTCTGGGTCACCCGGTTCCCTATATAATATTATATATACTATATAATATATATATTTATAATATATATATATATATATATATAATATATATATTATGAATATATATATATATATATATATATATATATATATATATTATAAATGAAATCTATCAATATCTTCAATGATAGTTATATTTAATCTGATATATCAATTCAGTCTCCAATAAATTAATGAAATCACAGCTTACATCAGTAAAATCGTGATTAATGCTATATATAATTTATTCAATTTGATGAATTATATAATTTATTTAACGCTATGTTTTAAAGTGGGAGTAATCCATCTTTGATTTTAAACAATTTCAATCAATTATAAATTTCAATTTCTGTTATCAGAATGATATATTATTTAAAGTTCTTTTTGGGACGTGTTGTATCTTTTTTTTCTTTAGAAATGGGTTCTGCTCAAATCTTTCTTTTTGCCTTCTACCTTTTTCGTGAAAAGGTTCTGCCCACCCATGAGTGGTGGTAATCTGCCAAAACAAAACAAAAAACAAAACAAACAAGAAAAAAATGAAATAATAAATAAAATAAAATAATTTTTTTAATGATAATACTGATTTTTTTTTAAATCTGTTGCTCAAACTAAAGAACAAATCTTTGCAATATAATTTTATAATTGTTTTTAAAATTAGGTTTTGCAGATGTTTTAAAATTTTGCTTTTATTTTTCACCTATGATATTTTTTTTAAATCTGTTGCTCAAACTAAAGAACAAATCTTTACAATGTAATTTTGTAATTGTTTTTAAAATTAGGTTTTATAGATGTTTTAAAACTTTACTTTTATTTTTCACCTGTGATTTTATATTCTATATTAGTGAACTCAATTATTGTAGAAAGTTTGGTATTTTTTAATTATATATATTTTTTTAATTAAAAGGTAATTCTCTCTGCGAAGAAGTGAAACTTCTCTCTTCGATCTCAATTCCTGCTGGAGACGCGTCCTTATTAAGCTTGTGTCGAAAAAGGGAGATCGCTCTTAATATTTAAACTATCGTCTTATTTATCTAACCTCTTTTCTTTCTGAAGTTTTTGAATCTTTCCTTACCACGAAGGAGGCTGTGGAAATATCTCAATTCTTCAAATCTTATATCAGAATGCCAGTATGGTTTTCTTAACAAACGCTCTAATAGCGCTTAAGAAACGCTCTACCAGCGCTTAAGAAATGCTCTACCAGCGCTTGAGAAATGCTCTACCAGCGCTTAAGAAACGCTCCACCAGCGCTTAAGAAAAGCTCTACTAGTGCTTAAGAAACGCTCTACCAGTGCTTAAGAAGCGCTCTACCATTGCTTTAGAAACGCTCTACCAGAGCTTAAGAAACGCTCTACTAGCGCTTAAGAAACGCTCTACCAGCGTTTAAGAAGCGCTCTACTAGCGCTTAAGAAACGCTCTAATAGCGCTTAAGAAAGGCTCTACTAGCGATCTTCGTTCCTTTCCCTCTAATTCATGGTCCTGTGGTAAAAGAGTCTGGCACAAAACTTTGAGTTCTAAACTTCCCTCCTTCGGTACATATCCTTCTTCCTGTGACCTTTTCTTTGATTTCCTCTCCGGCGGATCTATAGGGGCAGTTGTAGACCGCGACCGTTCATCCCTAAAATCTATAAATAGAGGTATTT
>JABUQX010092152.1:0-2500 GCA_015478945.1 Trachelipus rathkii | reverse complement strand
AATAATGCTGATGACGAACTTAGTAGACAAAATGTGGAAAGGCGCGAAAATAGGAAGACGCACGGGAACAAAAACGAAAGTTTACAACCAGTTAAAGACGTTGAAGTGGAAAAAGAAAGAAATGTAAATAATACACAGGAAAATTATTGGGTAAAAGAGGATATGTTATACCCACAAGGAGAGTGTGAAAATAACAGAAGAGGAAGCTATGTGGAAGTTCCGCGGAAAAAGATGTTTGTGAAAAGATATATGATGACGATAAATAAAATAAAGAAGAGTGACAAAAATTGTTACAGTAAGAAAGTACCCCATACCAGACGCAGAGTAGTGTATCATAAGAGATGGAAGTATGGTGATGATAAAAGTACCATGAGGAGACAAGATTCTTTTCGAAGATGGATGAGGAGGAAAATAAGTAGAGAATTCTTTTGTAGAAGAGATGCGACTTATAAGCGGATGGAGAAAGTTTACACAAGGAGTAAAGCATGTAGAGACGAGACGAGAAAGAAGAATAGTCATAGGATGAGAGTTGCAGACATGAAATATGGTACGAGAGGTATGTGTACCATATGTGATTTAGTAAGGATACTAACAGTCGTCAAAGAAGTAGTAGGAGTTGAGAAGATGAACGAGGAGTCCTGGAAGAATTATGAAGAAATGAGAGGATGTAGAAAAGTGTGGCGGAGGTTGAGTGGAAGAGGAGATAGCGAAAGGAGTAGAAGATGGAGATCAAAGATTAGAGAAGAAAAGAGAATTTTTTTTAGAGTAGATGAAGATAAAGCTCCTAGTGTCCTTATCGTTGTCAAGATTATAGATATGATTAATGAGGCGGATTATTTTATAGATGATGGAGTAGAGTATTCTCAGACCTGGCTTGGATATTTGAATACGATAAGAAAAGTACTTCGAAGATTAAAAGATGAACTATATACAATACGCCCGACGAAGCATCAGGAGGCGTTCATGAAACTGAAGAAAGCTTTAAGCTCTAAACCGATATTAAAAATGCCAAAGCTGGACAAAGTATTCACGCTACAAGTGGATGCGTCGGTTACATCACTTGGCTTTGTCCTCCTCCAGGAAGATAATGGCATCTTACACCCAGTGGCATAGGCAAAAAGAAACTCTCAGAGGCCCGGAAAAGGTATTCAACATTAGAGAAAGAGGCATTAGCGATTGTTACAGGAATCAGAAAATTTGAACCATATTCATATGGTAGAGAGTTTGTATTGCAATCAGACCACCGCTCCCTGACTGCCATGAATAAGAAAAAATATGAAAATTCCAGCATAATGAGGTGGTCATTATTCCTTCAAAGATACAGATTTTTATTAAATCACATAGCTGCAAGGATAATGTGATTGCCGATTATTTGAGTCGGTCATCTACTGATGGAACTTTGGATAAACAAGAAGGATCAACATCAGAAGAAGGAGTCGATCAAGCTGCAACCAAAGATTCTATCAGCATGTAGAGAGCAAACTTACCTGTAATTTGCTCTGATAGAGTGGGGCTAAAAATGTAATACGTAAGACATGCTAAGTAGAATTTTTGTTTGAAGCAAAGTCATTTCCTTTTATTTGTTTTATAATCCTCCTTATATTTAGCGTGTCTCCCGTAGTTGCCCAACTCTATTCACCTTATACTATATATATACTATATATATAATATATATATATCTAAAAATATAATATGTAATATATACATAAATATATAGTATATATATATATATATATATATATATATATATATATATATATATATATATAATATATATATATATTATATATATATATATATATATATATATATATATATATATATATATATATATATATATATATATATATTATATATATATATATATTATATATATATATATACCGTATATTTATATATACTAATATATATATATATATATAATATCTATTATATATATATAATATATATACTATTTATATATATATATAATATATATATATATATATATATATATATATATGATATATCAGTGGCGACTCCGTAACTTTTTATTACTCGTGCTCTCTCTCTCTCTCTCTCTCTCTCTCTCTCTCTCTCTCTCTCTCTTCCTCTCTCTCTCTCTCTATCTCTCTCTCTCTTCTCTCTCTGTCTCTCTCGTCTTCTCTTCTCTCTCTCCTATATTATATATATATATTTATATATATAATATATATATTATATATATATATATATATGATATATATATATTATACATATATAATATATATATATATATATATATATATATATATATATATATAAATATATATATATATATATAATATATACATTTTATAGATCTATCCAGGCGACATAGGCTAAATATATAAAGTCATTTTGTTAAAGGCTTGAGTTTCAGCGATTAAACATTTTTTTTTTATTAAAAAACCCTTTGTCTTATTTGTTTTTCCATTTTCCCCCACGATTAAAACTTTTAAAAAAAGTTATTTTATGGGTGTTGTGGGGGGGGGGTGGGGGG
>JABUQX010092151.1:0-33875 GCA_015478945.1 Trachelipus rathkii | reverse complement strand
CGCCGATAGCCTGATCCCTCTGTTAATTTCGATACAGTTGATATGATTAAAAAATTTTATTTATATATGTTTATTATTATTATTTTAATTATATTATATTATAATATTTTTCAGTATTATTATTATTATTATATATTTTATTATTATATTTGATATCATATTATTATTATTATTGATATTTATTATTATATTAAATATTATTATTATTAGATTATTATTTATTATATATTATTAATTGTTTATTATTATATTATATGATCTGCCATTATTATTATTATATTATTATTTACCCATAACATAATAATAGTCATTAATCACATATCCTATAATTAGATTAGATATAATATTAAATATATAATAACTTATATATATGTATTTCTATATTAGTAACAATAATAATATCAAATATAATATATATAGCATATATATAAGTATTATAAATATATATATTTCTCTATATAATACTATAATATTATATAGTCCTTAGTATAAGAGTAGAGCTTTTATGTTGTCTGGAGCCCTTACATATATATATATAATATAATAATCATTATATATATATCACTAAGATAAATATTATATTAACTATAATAATATATATATGTGAAAATCAGTTAAACCATAAATATCCGTCGCGTGAGATCGCTTGTCATGACAAGTGTTTGGGAACGAACGTTAAAATCGTTTGCAAACCAAATTGGCACAAAAAAAACATTATAAATATTCATATATATATATATATAATAATTAATACTATATATTATATAGTATATATATATATATATATATATATATATATTATAATATACCTATTATTTGACCCAAATAATATTATATATATATTATATATTTATATACTATATATATAATATTATATATATATATACATATTATATTATATATATTATAGATATATATATATATATACTATATATATTAATAATATAAATATAATATTAAGAGTATTATATATATTATATTATATAAATATAAATAATATAGATTATATATATAATACTATAGATTATATAGACCTTTGGAATTGACTCCGCAGTTGATTTTTTTAAAGTGTTTTTTTATAGTTCTTAGAAGATTCCTACAGCAATTAAGGGGTGAAAATACATGATTCAAAAATTATATAGGACAGTTACGTTTTACAACTCTGTCATTAATATTAATTTTTTTTTTAAACTAAAGGAATACCCTTAGGGTTAACCGCCCAAAAAGAGTCAGATTCGGTTTTCTCGGCCTCAGGGAACGACAGGTTAGGATTTTTCGCCTCAACCTCCGGAGGGTCTCCAGAGCCCCCCCCGCTCTTTTAGTATTTGGGGTGTCGCGGGTTTCTCCACCCTCCCCCGGATATGGAAAAACGTCCCCCCCTGTCCCCTGTCGGCTATTTTCTTATTTTTTATTATTTCTTTACATTTTTGTAAAAGCTTTACATGCTGATTCCAATATGTAATTGTTTTCTGTAGCTGTCGTACTTTTTGATTTCTCTTCATTTTATGAAAAAAAAACAATTTTTTTTTTTTTATTTGCTTTACATTTTGTATTAAGCTTTATACGCTGATTTCAATATGTAATTATGTTTTCTATAAGTGTCGTACTCTTCGAGATTATTTGATTTTGATTTAAAATATTTTATTATATATAATGTTGAATTTTTAAATTAATCATGAAAAATATTTCAACACATTAAGGAAGAACACCACAATATATTCATTGTTAGATCAGTATTGATACTAGCAATATGTTAAAAAAAACAAAAAAAAAAATCAAACGACGGAGTCCTATACACTATACAGGCCTATAATATAATATATATATATATTATATTATATATATATCATATACTATAAATTAGAATATTATATATATATATAATAATTATTAATATATAGATAAGCATATCCCTTTACTTGTTTAGTATTATAAGGTTAGTTTAAGTAGTTAGTTAGTTAGTAAGTTTGTTAGTTAGTTAGTTAGTGAGTTTAGTTAGTTAGTTAGTTGTAAGTTAGGTTAGGTTCAGTTAGGTTAGGTTCAGTTAAGTTGTAGTTAGTTAGTTATGTTAGTTAGGTTAGTTAGTTAGTGAGGTGGTAGAAAAGCTTAACATAAAAAGATAAATTAGGTGTAGATTTAGTTAGTTAATATATATATATATATATTTATGATATATTATATTATAACTATATAATATAATATATCTTAATATATAATATATACAAGTATAATATATTATATATTATCTAATATATACTATATTAGTATATAATTATATATAATATCAATATATAGTATAGATAATATAATATATAATATATATCTTAATATATTATATAGTATATATATATATTATATCATATATATTAATATTATATTATATATATTATTATAGTTATATATTATATATATATATATTTAATATATATATAATATATTATAATATTAATATTAGGACATTTTAATAAGTTATAGTTGGAGATATTAGTTAGGTTTAATATTAGGTAAGTTTGGTTAGTTATTATAGTAAGTATAGTAAATTAGTTGGTTGAGAATTAGGTTAGTACTAAAAATTTAAATGTTATGACCCTAAAATATTAAGAATCGATTACAAAAATATTGATTATTTATCGCTCCTAAAGTCAATCCGCTATAAATAGCCAATTATATATATATAGTAATATCTATAATATATTAATATATATTATAATTATTATATATATAATATAAATATATATATATATATATTTAGTATATATTATATAATATTAATTAATAATATTTAAATAGCTCCTATTCTTACCAGCCTGGCCGTCAGTCGTTTCTCGACATCTACACAAAAAAATAGTTATACATAAAATATCAAAATTATTTAATCATTATCGTATATTTTAAAATAAAAAAACAACAATTCTCAACGGTCGCAGAAAACTGACGACAACTTAGATCTATTCACCATAGTGGGCAAACAAATACAGCGAACTGCCCCGAGTGCACTTACACTGCAGACGTACGTATTTTCCATAACTTAAATTAAAACTTATTTAATAATTAAATCAAAATTTTTATGAATGAAAATAAGTTTTCAAAATTTCAATAGAAAAAAATGTCTATTTGAGTTTAAATAAAATAACTAAATTTTTCGTTTAAAGTAACTGGCCACTATATTAAGCTTGCCAATTACATTTTTATTATTTATACATATGATATATATTAATATATATATATATTATATATATTTATATGAAACATATATAGATATATAGATATTATAATATATAATATATATTATATATATAGTATAAAAATAACGATTAATTATAGATATATATATAAATATTGATCTATATTATTATATTATTATTATAATTAATAGTATAATTAATATATATATCGATATAAAATATATTGACAGGACAATTTCTTTTTATTCTTTCTTTATGGTAATATATATTATAAATATATAGATGATAAGTATATATATATATATACTAGTAGATTATATATAATATATATTATATAATATACCATATAAATGTATAAAATAAATAGTATATAAATATATATATATATAATATATAATTAAAATATATATAAGAGTAATATGACATAGTACCCTAATATAATAGTAAGGGAGATAACACTCCAGTAAAACTTTAAAACATTACAAGATCACTGAATACATTCAAGCAAACTTAATAAAAGTTTATTTTCTTCAAAAACTAGTTTATAAAGATTGCTAAGATTTTATTGTCCTATTTGAAATAGTGTTTATGATATCTAGACTATATATATAATAAAATATATATATATATATATTTATAGATATCATATATTATTATATATCTATATATTATATTATATTATATAATATATATATATCTATATATTATAATTAAATACTATATATATATATTAAAGAAAGCATAAAATATATGGTATATATAAAATATATATACTATATAATATATATATATAGAATTTAATAAAATATATATAATATTTATTATATATTATATATTATATATATTAAATTATCATAGATATATATAGCTACCAAGCTGATACGTAGCATTAGCATCGACTCTGCAGGCGTCGAGGCGTACAGATCCCTATTAAATCTTGATAAAATATGACCTTTTATGGGGTGGACAGGGTGCAATAATATTTTCAGAAGGAGGTGCAGAGTGATTTAGGGTGATGGACCTTAATATTACAATGACGCCTGAAGCCGAATCTAACATCAGCACTCCTACCACCCGGACATTTTTCAACCTTTCAGCGATATGCAGAATTTGTTAACTGTCATAAAATATTAATACACCTTCTCCCTATGTTTGCTTGCATGTAGAGCGAATATATATATATCGGCCTAATAATGATGGGTCAAAAGAGGTCAGCTTAACTGCTTTTAATTTTGAGCAAAAGTCTTGTGAAAGTTATATGGATCTCTTGTCCTTTAAGAAGACATTGAGGAAGAAGAAGAAAATCTTGAGATTTTGTAAATATCATTCAATTTTTCATATATAATATTATAAATAATCTTTTGTAAAATATATCTATTTTAAATTTAATTAATTATAAAAACTTTTTGAAAAATCACACATATTAGGCGAAACGTGCACGCGGACTTGATAGCGAAAGTTTGATGGTCTGAATAGTGTGCTGAGGAGCGCTAAGCGTGATACGTTTCTCAGTGCGGAGCGCAGCGACTACCCCTAAAGAGCGGACGATGTATGCCCACCCTGAGAATATCCAAGTTCTCATATTATCAGTGCTTGCAGGCAAAAAATTATCAGCACCTCCTTATCCACGTCGAGATGATAGCGTATTTATAGTGCAGGTAGGAATGTAAACACAAAAGGAACCAGTCTCTCCCAGATGCTAGTGAAAGAGCCTCTAAGTTTTGCATCACAATTTTAATTTGAATTTGAATAATATGAATATATCTATCTTAAGATATTTATGATGGCATGTTTGTAGAAATAAGCGTTTTTGTTTTTATATGAACTTTATTTTTCTCGGTGATTAATTGAAGGTCCTCTTCTTCATTATTCCTATTCATTATATTTAGCTAGTTAAAGAATCTCTTGTAAATTGCAAATATGTAAAACAAAAAGCTAGTAGCTAAACTTTGTAATACTTACTTGAAAATGGAAAATGGAATATTTTTAAATAAACACAAACATAAAAAAATTATAATATCATATATTTCAATTATTATTTCATAAAGGTACTATTTTAATTAAAATAAATATACTGGCACAACCAAATATGAAAAATATAAATGTCTTAAAATGACTAAGTATTGCAATCTTGAGTTGCCTAGCAGTGCACCATCATGTTCTATCTTATTTACTGCCGTAGTATAAATTGTAATTATTAAATTTTACGGTATCGGTATCGGTATCGGCCACCTAAAAAATAGTACATCGTATCGTTATCGGTTATCGCTATTTCTTAGATGGATATCGTACCATCCCTAAATATTATATATATTTATTATATTAATACTATTATTATATATATATAATTATATAATTATATATTATATATATATTAATATATAGTATATTAAATACCTATATATATATAAATACCCTATATATATTACATATACTTATATATAATTATATAATATACATACTCTTGTAATATATATATATATTATATATACTATTATATATATATATATATATATATATATTATATATATATAAATAATACTATATATATAGACATATTATAAAAAATTTTATATATAATAATATATTATATACTTATATATATATATATATACTATATATATATCATATAATATTAAATATCTGATCTATCTTTACCTATATTTACTTCATATATATATATTACCCTCATGTTATATAGAGTATATATTATATATTATATATGTAATATTGGTCATCTGTACAAAATGTCGTAATATATATATAGTATATATATATATAATATATATATATATATATAATATATATATACCCATTATCCAATTAAATATATAAAATATTTGAGCCTATACATATATAATGATAAAAATAATAATAATAAATAGCTAATAATAATAAGAATTATCATTCATATTATATATTGTATTACATTAAAAAAAGTGTTGTGTGACCTAGACGACAATGATTTTATATATATTAGATATATTATAAGTAATTAATAAAGTAATTAAATAGTATAATAATAATATGTCTCAAAAATAATAAAAATAATTATTCATAAGATATATATAATATAATATATATATATTATATTATAGATATTAATAAAATATTATATATATGTCTTTTAAGATAAAAAAAAAAAAAAAAACCACGTTGCAAGATGGCGCTAAATTGTACGTGGTCGCTATGGTTGCTCTCGTCGGTGCCCCGGTGCTCGTGCGCAGGCAAAGAGAAGGCGGTGCATCAAGGTACGTTGCTTAATAAGATGACGGGTGCTGCGATGATATGTGCGCGTGCACTGACCTCCCGTGTGGGTTAGCATGCAATTTTACTATAGATTTTTGCGCTGTTGTGTGGCAGCAATTTGAGTATAAACTATGTAAGATAATAAATAGTGCTATTCTATACTGTCTTCAAATACTTTTGTTCTTTATAAATAAAATTATATTATTACATATATATATTAATAATATATATATATATATAATTATATGTGACTATTATAATTATATATAATATATATATAGATATATAATTTTATAATTATATATACTTTATATAGAAATATATTTATATATATAAATACTATATACTAGTATATAGAGTATATAGATAATAGTAATAATAAATAATAGATAAATATAAATATATTATAATATAATATATGTACTATATAAATTAATATTAATATGATATAATATATATATATTATATATTATATATATATATATATATGCCACCTCTAGAAGATGCCACAAATCAATCTCAAAACACAAAGATACATACATTGTTGTGAATCCTGGTAAATGTTAATTTATCCGAGGTAAAAATTGATGTAAAAAAAAGAAAAATATTTGGTAATCTAACACACACAATAGCTACAGGGAAACGAGCTGCCCCTGAGGTATCATTGGACGACTTTTCTCTTGTTAATTGTTAAAAAAAATAAAAAAATAAAAAAACTAAGCAAAATTGTCTTTTTTGGCGGAGAGGGGAGCTCAGCCCGGCGGGGGCATAAGTAGTATATACGATAGATAGATACTAATAATATACTTATATATATTACCTATTTATTTATATGCTATAACTAAATAAGTATAAAAATAAATATATATAATATATAACAAAATAAAATATAAAATAAATAAATATAAATATATTTATATATATATAAATATAAATATAATATATATATAGTAAAATTATATTATATATGAATATTCAAATATATTAATATTAATATATAATTTAAGATATAATATATAGATATATTATCATATATATATTTTTTTTGTTGAAATTCACACCCACGCATAGCGCATTCAAGAGGGAATCTAGGTAATTTCTACCTCTAGATCCTGAACAGATTCGGAACCCCCTTATGCCATGCGATCCAGTTCGCTCTCACGTTGTTCCACGTAGCGGCTAATGTACTAGCGTACGATTATATTATTATAATATATATAATCTATAATAAATAATATATATAAATTTATATATATATATAAAATATATATATATATATACATATTATAGCGGGGCTGGGGCATGTTTAACCATTTGTTTAAAACCATTGTTTCAATACCCATGTTTAAATCCACATAAAAAAAACATATGGTTTCACACACAAACAACACCCATGCATACAATATTTAAAAAATGGATTTATAATTGGTTTTTCTTTCTTTCCAGAAATAATGGTTCTCAATTTTTCAATCGAATAGTAACTGAAAGGCAATAAATAAAAATTTCTTCATTTTCATATATTGTGAGAATGATGCATATATATATATATAATATATATATAGATATAGATATATATATACATAGTATAGTAATATAATCTAATTATAGTTATATATATATATATATGAGTATAATAATGTATAAATATATATTATATAAAAATAGTATTATATACTATATATATATATATTATATATATATACTATATATGTACAATATAAGTATATATATATAGTATAAGTAATATATAATATAATATATATAGTTATATGATATATATATAAGTATTATTATTATACTTAGTAGTATACCTATATATATATAATAATATATAATATATATATATAATGAATATATATATATATATAATATAAAAGTAAAATATAAATATTATCATATATATATATATATAATATATACTTGTAAATTTAACATGTTTTAAACATGATTCTGTTTCGAGCTCTTGATGATTTCATTTTCTACCATCGATGCAACATTTCAAAAGATAATAAAACTCATTTGTGAAGTTGTGTGGGCCAGCAGCATCAGACAAGCTAGAAGCAGATGACGGATGTTGTTATTTGATGATATGATGTTAGTGTAATGATGATTTAATATTGGAAAAAATATCAATATGGAACATAGAACAAGCTAATCCACCACTCAATCAGACAGAGATTTAAAACAAAGATAAAAAGAGGTATCATCAGGCAGTAACAGAAGCTCACTGTATGTCATTATATTATTAATCTCCATAGGATATCAGACCACTAGTACTTCGCAGAGTGAGTATTCAAACATTGGAATTTATGAATAAAAAGTAAGAGAAATCTCCCCCATTTCATAAAAGTTACCTATATTTGATGAGTTCTGTTGTCAGCAGTGACTCCTTTCATCATTTACCAGACCTCAAAGAAATATTAGATGACGAAGTCATTATATAAAATAATAAGGCATATTTCACAAACTTTTCATCAACTGCTAATGTTGAAAGGGTATTTTCAACTTTTGGACTTGTGCATGCAACATTAGAAATAGGTTGGAAACAGCTTAAACAGGGAATAGTTTTTGTATAAATCATTAATATAATCAGTTTCGACTTTAATGATATGAACTCCTCTCTTCTCTCTCTCTCTCTCTCTCCTTCTCTCTCTCTCTCTCTCTATATATATATACGTATATATTATATTTTATAGTATATGATAATATAGGTGATAATATATATATAATATTATATATATATATAAATTCATGTATAACTCATATAATAGTATTTATGTACCCGTAACGGAGTTACTATCATTATTTAGTATATATATATATTACATATATAAGAAAACTATATATACGGCTAAGGCAATTAAATAAGTATAAAATTAATTAATAGTATTATTTATAAATAAGTATATCATATATATATGCCTAGGTATCAAATATAAAGGTAAATAATAATTCATTAGTATATCATCTTATATCCAGTATTTTAATTACCAAAAAATATTAACGGCTTATTTCTTTTTTTTCTTTTAGTTAAATACTACAAGAGTTTAACCTTTATTTCATATTAGAAGTATTACATAAAATATATTTTACCCTCATAACATTACTAGATTTTATGTAAAAAACTCAAAAATAATAAATAATTTTCAGATATTTTTTCACACTTTGCAAGAAAATTTGAAAATTTGAAGAATCTAAAAATTCATTAAAAGGAATTATAAAATAGGTTCGCACTTGTGCTTGTGTCTATTAATATCAGTTTCCATGCTTTAGTAATGATGTTTGCCTTTAAATCTATTAAAACCAAAATTAAAAACCACATGTTTTAAACCAAAACTATAAAAGCTATTAAAAACCCAAAAATAATAAAAAAAAAAAAACATTTGGTTTATGGTATATTTAACTCAATGTATTACGATATATTTTTAAAACATGAGTTTTTTCCCAACCCTATATATACTTTATATATATAAAAAAATATATATTTAATATAATAGAAATATATGATATATATAGATAGATATATAAATATAGGATAAATATACATACTAGTTATATCGAGTTCTGACTATCTATGTAAAAGATACTATACCTTATATATTATAATATATATATCATAAATATAATATATGTAAATATATATATTATATATATATATATAATCATAATATAATATATATATACGACATGTGAGTAATATATAAATATATAATACTATATATTATATATTATATATAATATAATTCATATATATAATGTATATTATATTTATATATATTATTTTTAAACGTTATTACACGACAAGTAGGGCTCAGCCAACGAGGAACGCAGGGGACATTTCCCAACCCGTATGGAATGTGAGAACCCCCGCACACCCAAATACCAAAGAGGTTCCGGAAACCCTCCCCGGAGGGGGAAAAAATCCCCAACCCCCAGTCCCCGGAAGGCCGAGATGACCCCGACCCCTTTGCCATCGGTTCAAAATGTTGGTATCTTTGTTAAAAAAAATAATTTACGAGAAGCTATTTATTTTAACGAGTAAACGTATAAAAAGTCTCTAAAGCTTTCTACTCAATACTATAATTATTAACAATAATTTTTTTATTTTTTATTTTTTACATTTTCTAACTAAAATTTTACCAGATTCCAAAAATGTATTCACCCTTCCTTGTTTCCATTGTAGTTTAATATTTGAAAAGGTTTTTTATTATTTTCCGCACTAAAATTTACCAGCATTCCAGCAATGTTATCCTCTTTCCTGTAGCGTGAAGCTTTTTGAAGATATGGATGTGCTCTTCAGAGCTACCTATATAACTATAGTAATATGGTATATATTATATATATATATAGTAATATATATATATATATATATATATATATATAATATATATATAATATATAATATATAATTATATATATATTAATATATTATAATATATTTGATTTATATTATATAATATATAATATATATAATATAGTATATATATATAATATATATAGATAATATATAAAATATATATAATAATATATATATATATATATAAAATATATATAAATATATAATAGTAATAAATATATATATATATATATATATATATATATATAATATATTATATTATATACATATAATATAATATATATAATATTATATATATATATATAATAAATATATAATATATATAAATATAATATAAAATAATTATATATAAATATATCATAATTTATATATATATAGATATAGTATTATATTATTATATTATATATACATGTTATATATAATAATATATATATAATATATTAATTATATATATAATATTATATATAGTAATAGCTCTATACACCCATAATAGGATATACATATATATAAATTATATATTATAATATAAATAATATACTATATATATATATAAAAAATATATATATATATATATAAGGTATATTATATAATATATATTATATATATATTATATAATATAATATATATATATATATATAATATATATATAAACTTTGATTAAAAAAAAATTGAAAATGTATCAAGTATTGATTTTTGATTTTTCCGATACATCCATAGAAAAATGCATAAGACTATACCGATACCGATACCTGGTACATTTAGAAAATGTCTAAGCGATATCGATACCCGATACAAATGTATCGAATGATATGTATCGCCGATACATGTATCTAGATACTGCCCATCTCTGTATATAATAGTGATTAATAAAGAGCGTCAAGCTTTTGTAGTTTAATTAATAATTTTTTTTAAAGCAGAACATGAATTTAGTTCAAATGAAAATAGTACTAAAATAGCTTCAGTTATTATTCTTTAGTAAAGATAGAAGTATATTAATGTTTTAAAATTATTCGCAACAACCAAGTTCTATTTTACGATTATTTTTGACTAGTGCATAAAGACTCGATTATTGTCAACCACAAATCATATACTCAGTCGGTTAAACAATGAATTTTTATTTTATCTGAGTCATTAGAAAAGAAAGAATAGATGGCGAAAAAAATTTAAAGACAAAAAAAAAATAATAATAAATATTTTTTTTTTACCAAACAGAAGAATATTTTGTTTTTCAAGTGTATATTGATTTTATTAATTATCGCAGAGCTTTCTTTCACTATAACTTCACTAAGATTTTTTTTGTTTCCTATAATTGTACTGTATAAATAAATCATGTAGTCACGCTGGCCTGGGCCTAGCGCCAAATCCGCTGGCTGGCCAAGCCTATCCGACCGCAGTTTTTCTCATTACAGCAAGCACGGAACAATACTCTTTAAGCATATAGTTTAATAACTAGAGATAAATAGAAAACTCACATTCCCTGCTTCCAACCCCGCCTTAAACCTGGGGCCCCTCGCTTGCTAGTCTCTACCACTGAGCTAATAGTAATATATATATAATATATATTATAATAATATATACAATAAATATATATATTAGCTATATATAAAGTATATATATATATATTAAATAAGTATATTATATTAAATATAATAATAAATATAAGTATATAATAATAGTAATAATATAATATATATATATATATATATATATAATATTTATATATATAGAAATGTATATATATATATATATATATATATAATTAATACATTATATATATATATATAGAATATATATATATATAATATATAATAGAAATATATATATTATATATATAAATATATAATATATATATATAATATTATATATGATAAAGTATAATAAAATATATTATAATATAATTATATAGGAACTATATATTATATATATATATATATTATTAGGTAATGAATATATTATAATATATATTAGAAGAAGAGAGAGAAGAGAGAGAGAGGTCAGAAATAAACCCGAAGAGAGAATTCACCTTTGCGCAACGAACGAAAGACGCTATACGTCTGAAACTTGAATATAATCTATATAGTGATAAACTATCACAGGCGAGTTTTGGTGACCGGAGGTCACCCCTAAGGGGTGCTGCCCCGAGAGCGTAGCCGCTACGCCCGCGTTTATACCCTTTTGGCTGCAAAATCGAGCTGAGTTAAAGACAAGTGTAAAAGGAGGGTCATGAAGGAGAGGGGAAGAACAATTATGAGTAATTATATGTCACCGAAAAGGTCATGGATGAACCAACGTCAATCATCGCCCAGCCGGTTCGATGCCGTATTGCAAAAGAGCGCGGCGTTGCGTGCCGCGATACACAATACACATTATTTATTTTATTATATAGTTATTACGCCCATAATTAAGATCACGGCAGTATCTCAATTTCCAGCGACTTCAGCCAGCCCTCGTGTCCATCTCACCGCTACCGCACCGCACCGCACCGCACCGCAACCGCACCGAACCGCACGCCACCGCACCGCACCACACCGCCACCCGGTTCCCCTGCAAGCACCGCACCACGCCAATTCCGTCTCATCCTCTGAAGTAATATTAATATATATTTTATTATTATTATTATTCTTATTATTATTTATTATTATTATCATATTATTATTATTATTATATTATTATTATTAAATTATTAACTTATTATATATTATTATTTATTATTATGATCATTTATATATTATTAATTATAATTATTATTATTATTATTATCTTATTATTATTATATTATATTATTATATTAGTAGTGATAGTAGTAGTAGATTAGGAGTAGTATAGTCGAGTCAGTATTGGTAGTAGATAGTTAGATTTATCGATCGTGATTTTAGAGAATTTGGAGTGTCTAGAATGGGATACCCTAGTCATGACAGTTACGTCCACTGGTCCCGAAGGGGACCGAACCCCACTTAAATCAAATGTCGTAATAGGCTGAAATTTTGAGAAGATTCAGAGTTGAGTTCTAGAAAGATCTAGTATGATTCGAGAGTTGGGCGCGACCGTTGCTGGAGCCACTGCTATCGGTGCCAGATAATAAACCTTCGTTGAAAACTCTATAACAAAACAATTATGGTGTCCTTATAAGTAATCTAACCCAATAGATCTCTGGAATATGATGTCCTATAACCCTATATAAGGGTCTAGTCCTTCATTATAAGCTCAGGGAGAGAAAAAAACAATGCTAAACACAAGAAGGGTTGCAGAAAGATGAATAAAGATGAATAACAAGCACTACATTAGAAAAGGATTGACTTAGAGGAGTATTTACTGGACAGCCGCACCCGTGGCTGGCTCGTGCGAGCCGAGTTAATTAAAGATGAGTGTAATGATACAAATGTTGGTTGTCCTTTATATATGTTATAACCCTGTAGATTTCGAAAATATGGTTTCAGAACCATAATAATAATAAAAAACTATAATAAAAATAAATAAAATAAATAAATAAAATTTATTATTCTTTTGATGTTTATAACGTTCAAATTACGTTATTGCGTTTTACAAGTCTAAACAGTAAATCAGTAATCAAGCCACCCAACCTACCCTCCTGACCAGTTGTGATCTATTGAATCTATTGATCTATTGATCTATTATCTATTGATCCTGATCTATGATTAAGTCAAATTGTTTTTACTAAAATTTTAAAGCTTTACATACCCTAAATCAGTAATGATCAGTAAATCAAACACCATCCACCCTCCCTCTTCTGACCAGTTTGATCTATGACTATTGATCTATTAGATCTTATTGATTAAGGTCAAATTTTTACTAAAATTTGTTATTGTTTTCTATACCCTAAATCAGTAAATCAGTAAATCAAACCACCATCCATCCACCTCCCTCTTGACCAGTGGTGATCTATTGATCATGATCTATATCTATTCATCTATTGATCTATTATTCTATTGATCTATGATTAAGTCAAATTTTTTACCTAAAATGTCATGTTTTACATACCCTTAAATCAGTAAATCAGAAAATCATCCAACCAACCTACCCTTTCCTGGTCCAATCATGATCTTACTGACTATTGTCTATTGATCTATTGATCTATGGATCTATTGATTTAAGTCAACATCTTTACTAAAATTGTAACTTTTTACATACCCTAAAGCAGTAATCACTAAATCAAACCACTATCCAACCTCGACCCTCCTGACCATCGCTTGTCTATTGATCTATTACTATTATTCTAATTGATCAGTGATAAAGTCAAATTTTACTAAAATTGTCATGTTTACATACAATAAATCAGTAAAGCAGTAAATTCACCACCCAATCCTACTCCTCCTAACAATCATGATCTATGATCTATTGAATCTATTATCTACGTGATCTAATTATCGATGATTTGTCAAATTTTTACTAAAATGTAACGTTTACATACCCTAAAGCAGTTAAAATCACTAAATCAAAACCACGATCCAACCTCCCTCCTGACCAACCATGACTATTTGATCTATTGATCTATTATTCAACACATTTCGAGTGTCCTTTGGAAAACATAACATTAAAATCAATGTTCTTATAACAAAGATCAAAACAATATATTGGCTACGTAAACCAAATTTCCATCATTTAACTACTGAAATTTGGACAATAAAGGCCAATAATTGTACAAGAAAAACCATCACACCTTAAACACGAATAATAGTTTAACATTAACAAAGTCCACACTTACATCAGTAAAGTAACTAACATACCACAAACCAAAAAACGTTAACTTAGTTCAGCACTTGTCAAAATATCACTAACATACGATGTAATTACACTCAACATGGTAATAATTAACTAAAATTCCAACAACAGTAGCTAATTATATTACTGATCAACGAATATACTTTGACGTAAACATAATAAGTTTCCACATCAATAAAGCTAACATGATGTAACAGAACTAAGAAAATAATGTACAAGACAAACCAACACACCTTAAAACACGAATAAAAAAAACTAACATACAACAAAATTCCACACTTGACTACCAGTAAAGTACACGAAAAAAGCATAGTGGTAAAACCTAATCTTTTACTTTTTTCAAGCATTACTCTAAATAAACGATGTAATTTTACACTAACACACAAATATTTAGCAAAAATGTATCATAACCTGACCTATCATACTATCAACAAATATATGCTAAACATAACAATGTTTCACATAATAAAGCTACCATAGGCATATAATGAACATAGTGAAAAATGATGTACAACGCACAAACCTAACACAACTTACACACAAAAAAACTGTTAACATAACTAAGTTCCAGACTTAACAAAGCGTTAAAGTAACTAACTTTACATACATAACGTAAAACCTATTTATACCTTTTTCAAACAATCTCTAACATATTAACGTTAATCCTCTACATGACACGTAACATTAATCAAAAATGTAGTCATGAACCCATACCTAAACCCTCAAAGACCTAACGAGTAAAGACGATAAAGTAATTTTAATTATCTCTTTTAACTCCGCCTCCTTTCAGGAAAAACCAACTCTAAACATGAAAATGATTTTATTGTTAAACCATCGCATAAATGATGCTAGTACTATATATTTACCTTCGCAGACTTACTAGCAAGTAAGCATTCCCATTCCGGTTACACTATAATATAAATGACACGTCGTTGGAATAACGAAACTCCTCGTGAAAATTCAACAACACGTAGAGGATGCGGAGATGTCATCGATATCAACACTGAGAAAAAATCCTACTGGAAGAAATAGTATAAAAACATCCCTCAAATGTAATGAGATTCTTCTTTCAACCAATCAGAAGAAAGTAAACAAGCAATACGACGTACGAATGAACCATATCCGTTCAAAAGGGTATATTCTCGGGTTCAGACAACAACAACCAAACAATAACAAAAACACAAAGATTAGTTCTTTAGATACTAACCAACGAATATAATCTAAACGTAACATTTTTTCACATTATAAAGCTAACCATAGCATTACCAGAACTAGAAATATAATGCACAACGACGAATCTAACACAACTAAGCACGAATAAACTTTAACATTAACAAAAGTTCCACCACTTAACACTTAAAGTTAAGTAACTACCGTTGCATACAAAAAAACGTAACCTATCATACTTTTTCCAAACACATATCTCTAACATATTAACGTTAATTTACATTGACCCCACGCAGAATTAACAAAAATTTAGTATAACCTTGTGTAATTATCATACGAGCAGCGAAAGTATGCTACTAACAAAGTTTCACATTAATCAAAGCTTAACATAACATAACCTGAACTAAGGAAAAACATATGTATAACTGAAAACAAAAACAAACATCTTTGTTGGTCCACAGTTCAGTATAAAACATAAACAAACATTCATGACACATACAAAACATAAAAGTAATATATTATAATTTTTTACCCTAAACAACATCATAAACAAACTAACCAAGTCAACTATTTATCAAGACAATCTCTAAAAATCAATGCTAAATAAATAATAAACAAATTACATCTAATATTTAACAAAGTATAGCATAACCTTCTAATTGCTTTATGTCGAACGCAAAAATCTGTTGTTTGTGCGCAATGCAATTATTACTATCTGCAAAACAATAAAACAGTAACAATATTAACAGGAAATACATAAAATAACCATACATGTCAAATATCATATATCACCAAAGCAAATTAGCAAAACAATAACAGAATAAACCAAAAACAACAAAAATTAAAACAAAAATTAAATATAAAATTTATTCATAACAAAATAAAAAATAAAATTTTATTGAGTATACAAAAAAGATAAGAATTTGTAATAATTTACTAAATTTAAACAAAGAATAAATCAGTAAAAAAGATAATACAAAACCACACCCATCCGATGCCCAGACCCAAACTACCCTACACCAACAACACCATTAATCCATATAGACTATTGATACAGTCAATATTTCAAAGTATCATTTAGACAAAAACAAAAATACATAAAAATATGTATCTATAAATACTAAACCTATACGAAATATGCTAAACCAACAAAGTTAGCACCATAAATAACAAATACCATAACCAAACGACAAGGAAAAAATTAAAAAAAAATAAATACAAAAATGAAAAACCTAACAATACCTCGCTAAAATATAAAAATACAAACTAACATCCTGAAACAATTTCCCTACTGATCAAGGAAAGGAGCTTAACGAGACATACACAAATACTGAAAGTGATATCACACACTATACGCATGTTATAGCACAGGCGTAAAAAGCCGAATTATCTAACAAAATCCCTAACAAAGACCCAACTAGCTATAGAGCCTCACCGATAATGAACTTATGAATGACACTATCTATCAAAGGTCATCTCCTCGGAAGAGGGAAACATCATTTACCTATGAATAAACCGTAACATTAGCAAAAGTTCAGTAGGGCAAACCTAACTATTATCAACAAAAAACCTTTTAACCTAGGCTCACCCGTTTCAACACATCATCGGTCAGTTAACACGCAAGTAATATTCTTAGCAAAAACTCATCATTTCTCCAAACAAACAGTGTTATCCCACATTTCATACTGAAATTTAACATATAACGTATTCCGAATAACTACAATAAACAGTTTTTCATTAACCGTAAAGAGTATCTAAACAACCACATTACCTTCCGAAGAGAAACACCCAGGGACATGCTCCCCTGGAAAGGTGTGATCCTGCGAGGGGGATCTCCCCGAAGCGCCGGAGTAACACGGCTTTGCCTCAGCCAGATTCTTCCTATGCTTATGATAGAGTCCAAAATGATTACTGAAATATGACTTGATATCAATAGTCTCATAGATCCACAGTTGGTGACGAGGGGACTGCACTAAGAGAGGTTGATTACTATTTACTGAATTACGCTTAAAAATCAGTAAATTATACGTGGTTTACTTGATATTATACATCAAAGAAACTTATTTTATTATGTTAGATATAAACTTTGTAAATATTATTGATGTAATGAAAAATATTAGACACATTGATATGTTATGAAATAGCTTGACAAAAGGTGTGACTATACGTTTTGCACATGTTACGTATCTATTAGGCCTTATAGCTGCAGAAGTTATGTAATGTTAGTGTTTATTCCGCACGCTTAAAGGTGTAAGGTTTACCGTTGAACAAGTCATATCTTACTTACATATAAGAATCTATTAAGCTTAATTAATTTATGAAAACATTGACGTTGCAATACTTTCGCTGCTCAGTATATTAAATTAAACAGATATTAAATAAATTCTGTTAATATTACTGGTCAAATGTTAAAATTCACGTTAATATGTTAGAGATATGGTCCCGTAAAAGGATGAAGGTACTTTCGTATCTAATGTACATTACTTTAAGTGTTAAGGGGGAAACTTTGTTAATATCGTTAACAGTTCCTCACTCGTGGAACTTAAGTTGTGTTTAGTCGTCGTTGGCATTCATTTTCTTCTAATCGTGTAAGCATTTAGCTTCTTAATGTGAAATACAATGTTACTATGGACATAGATTCGCTTCGTTTAACTATTACAGATATTGCACTTAAAATGTGCTGGTTATTGTAGTTCGTTGTCGTACGATAATAAATTGTTTGAACTTGATAATGTATTCGACTTCGTATCATTGTACTCTTCTGATGGTTGAAAGAAAGAATCTCAATTACAGACACTGTGCAAAAATACGGTTCCGTCAGTCTGGATTAAGTTTTCTCAGTGTTTTTCGATGACAGTCTCCTCGCATCTTTACGCTGTTGTGATATCTCGACGAGGAGTTCGTATCCCCAACGAGAGTGTCATTTATATTAAAATCGCTAACCGTAAAGGGCAGATCACATTGCTTAGTATATCTGCCAGAGGCGATCAAATTATAATAAGGATTGCATCACTTTATGCAAATGGAAAGCATAAAAATCATTGTTCATGTTTAGAGTGTTATTTTCTGAAAATCCGGAGGCGAGTCTAAAGAATGAACTATAAGTCCTAAAAACTTTACTTTATTCGTCATTACTCGTTAGGTATTATGAGTTTAGTATGTTATACACATTTTTGATAAATTAAAATGTTCAAGTTCTTTTACTATATAGTTAGAGACTATGTTTAAAAAAATGATAAAAAGCCCACGAATGTAAGTTTGGAAAATATTTCAAATTTGATGAATTGTTTTAATGTTACAGGTTTATTTTAAACTTCTCGTGCAGTAAATTTCACTTTTATCTTGCTACTTTGCAATGTTGAAAAACATTGTTATCACCAGCACGTACTGTTTAAATGTATCATTCAAACGAAATTTATCATATAGCTATAGTCATAGTTGTTAGTTAATGTAATTAAATTTTTTTATTAATATTAAAAAATTTATATCATATAATTTATTTTTCCAGCCTTATTTTTTTTAATTATAGATTAATAAAAAATAAATTTTATGTAGCTATCTAAAATTAATTAGGATTAAATGTTAGTTAACCTCTTTAAGGAAAAGATTACCTGTTTGGCTTTCTGTAATGCATTTACATTAAAAATTTCTTTATACTTTCTGTAGAGTAAAAATAAATATTTATGTTGCTTCTTGCTGCATATTTCTATATATTTCTGCATAGTGTTAATTTCTGTGTTGTGTAATTCTATAGCAGTATCTTTATCTGTGTTGTTACGCATTGTTATAGTGTGTTTGATTCTATGGTTGTTTCTTCATTCATAGTGTTGTACATTGTTTCATTGTAAAGTGTTTACGTCTTATTCTAAAATTGTTTCTTCATCCGTATTTTTTATATACCTTACTGCAATTTGTTTATTTGTGTATTTTATTTCATGGAATCTTCCTCATCCATGTGTTAAACATGTTGAATAGTGTTTATTTAGTGGTTAGTATAAAGGGAAAAAAATATTAAAAACTAGAAAAAAAATGATTTATACATGAAAGATATAGTTATCAGTTTGTACCCCGTTACCAGTTTTTACCCCAACCAGTTTTAACCCCAGAAGTGACAACCACTTAATCTCTAAAAAATAATGATCACTAAAACAATTAATGACATGGAAACTTCTTTAATTCACGACGCTGTTTGATGCTGTTATGCGAAATAGCACTCACTCTTCAGTCTTAGAAGATTGTGCAGAACCTTAACTTTTTTTTGAAAAATTCGAAGGGGAAAGTTGTGATGGTGGGGGGGAAATTTTTTTTGAGTGAAAGTTGTGATTTATGGATTTTAATTCTAAATATATTTAAAGAAAGTAATAATTTTTAAAAAAAAAAACTTTTCCCAATTTCATAACGGTTGTCATTATGAAAAATATAGCACGATTTTCATAAACTTAGATCCAGTATTTAACCACGCGAAACACGTTTTTCGCCCCATAATTGACCGGGTAATATTAAAATATACATTATAGATAATATATATTATATGAATATATATATATTAGATATATATATGATATTATAGTATATATATATCAGTATATATATACTATTATATATATAATTATATTATATCATATATATAAAAAATTATATATATATGGAAAAAGTTACTTAACGGCCACACGGAGGGAGCCAACCTACTATTCAGGATCAAAACATTGTTTTTTACATGGTGCATCAATGATTACATAGATAGCGATGATTCCAGGAGTGTCGAAGATGAATTTTTTTTTTATTGTTTTACCTTTCACCTATTTTATTAGTTAGGCTCAGGTTCAAGGTTAGGTAAGTTAGGTTAGGTTAGTTGAGGGTCAGGTCAGGTCAGGAAAAAAAAAAGTTCATTTCGACCCTTAAAAACATTCTATTTATTGTCATCATAGAGGCTACCTGCGAAAATGTTTTTTTGATCCGAGCTCACGTTCTGTGTGGGCGTTTGATTGAAGGCTAACTTTTACATATATATATATATTATATTATTATATATATATACTATAATATATATATTAATTATATATATATATATATATAATATACTATATATATATATATATTATAAATAAATATATATATATATAAATATATACTAAAATATATATATATAGAGAGAAGATTGAAATGAGAGGAGAGAGAGCAATGAGTAGCCAAAAAAAGTTGCTGGCATGCGCATAATTTATATATATATAGTATATATATACTATATATACTAATAAATAGTATATAGTATATATATATATATATATATATATTAATATATAATATATATATATAATATATATTATATATATTATATTATATAATTATATACTAATATACTATTATATATAATATTATTATATATATAATATATAACGCTATAAGGTAACACTTGCTGGAGTCAAAATAATCAAGGTCATTTGGTCACAAACTACAAACCCCTGCCATACCCAAAATAATATTGATTTATCAAAGCTGATTAAATATTTATACTTCTTTATCAAACTTGATTTTATTAAATTATCTTACCACCACTTACTACTGGTTGTGGGTAGATAGATGTATTTTCGGGTGTCTACACACCAAAAAATTAAAATAGTATTAGAAATTCACGGCATTAGGTACGGAAATATTATAAATGCTGACACAACCACAACGTGAGCGCCAGCACAGTTGTTGTACATAAATGTATAGTATGAGTATATCTATCCGATTCTTTTAGCTTATTGCAACTATCTTATAATTGGTGTGACTCTGTATTTTAAAATCAGTTATGTACTCTACTTGACTTTAAATTTTGTATCGATTATTAGAATAAATACTCGCATGTGCATAATCGTTAATGCACACAATACGCAAGTAGTCAAGTACATTGTTATTTTATAACAAGTTTACTATTAAGTTTCATTTTTTAACAGTTAAAAAAAACAACTTAAATTGGCTACAAACAATGTTGTCAAAATAGAAAAAAATGTATCACCTTTTAATCAATAAATAAATTCAAATTAAGTTTTTCCAAATTTCTGTGTGAAAAGTTTATCAGAGAAGGAGGGAGTCGGAGAAGGAGTCGTTTTTTTTATTACTCGCACCTATCCGACTCCGACTCGCACTATTTTCGGGAAATCGGACTCCGACGCTCTGACTCGTGACCCCTGAAAACCTCGATCAGGCGCGTACACTGGCCCGGAAATCCTGATTGATACATATTCTCCTGTACCTGCGCTTTCACCTCTTTAACATAAAAATTAAATACGAGCTATGCCAATTGATCTAAATCCGTTGCAAACTCACACCATATCCTCCCAGTAAAATACCGTTCTGAACAGAACTTACTACAATATTTATTTATATATACCTATATATTATACATATATATATATAATATAGATATTTTGTATTAATAATTATATAAGAAATACGAAGAGATAAAGAATTATTAGAATATATATATAATATATATGATGGTATTTTTATATATATTTATTTAGAAATATTTAGGATCAAATACGATATTTACCATATAGCCTCTAATATATAGATTAATATATATATTATTATAATATATATGATATATAATATTATATAGCATAAAAAATACTATATATATGATTTTATGTTAGGTTTGAGAGCAGTATCATCACGCTATATATATATATATATATATATATATATATAATAATAGTATAATATATATGGTATATATACTAATATATATATATTGAATTTATTATATTATACTGTATATATATATCAATATAGTATATATATATATATATATATAATATTATATATATAATTTATAATATATATATATAATATTTATACTATATATATGACAACCAGAAGAAAAAAAAAAAAATTATAGAATGTCAGCCTCATCCAAAAATCCTCAATTGAGCTAACATTATCACACCAAAATAAAAGATAATCACAACTCATGCGAACAATGTCAGTCTTATAAAAGAGAATCACACAACAGACATTCCAACAATTTATCTTTAAAATTACTTATGACAACAACCATTTAAGGATTGACAGTTCAATAACACATATTACATTTGCCCCATACATAAACATCATCACATCCAAAAAGTTAAATCTCTGATCAGCTAGGAACCCAATTTTGGCCAACATAAAAAAAAATCTACTAGTATACAAGCCAAATCTTCGTCGCCTCTAAACTGATGTATAACCCCCTGGGCCCCTAGCATATCATAATCTAACATCAGAAAATGAAAGTGTCCAAAATAATAGTCTCTGCAGGATAATACTGGCTGCCTCCCCAACACGCTTATAACATGATCCTTCGAAACTGAAACAAAAATGGTCTACATGCACGATCCATCTTAACAATATAGGATGTTAGATTTATATAAAGTAACTCTGAACAGTTCACATCTAGTACATCAAAACATGTCTCTGCCCACCATGCAACAAACCCCTATACCTAGAAATAAAAAGGCTACACCAGCAAAATATCTATTCTGCGAATATCATACTGTAAGCAGTGGCAAATTGGGGACGGAGGTGGGCAAATGAGCGACCCCACGTATAACTAAAAACCTACCTCTCTATTCTGATTAAGTAGCTTTCAAGACCTTATTAAATTTAGCTTTATTCGTTCAGGTATTAAGTTTTTACGAAGCACCCACCAATCTATTTTATTAGTCGTCCAAAAAACAATTAAATTATTAATTACATTTTTGCAAAAGAAGTATTTCACGCGAAATACTAAGATCAGTTAGCACTCAGACAAAATTCAAGATTATTATATATATCATATATATATATATATATATATATATATATAAGTTAGTATATATATATATATTATATATATATATTATCATCAGTACTGATATTATAGATATATTATAGTATATTACTATATCATATATTAGACCGGTTAGGATTCGCTAAGCCAGTAAAACATATTGGTCAATGTTATGCATTTCTTATATAATATATTATATTATTATATATATATATGATATATATATCAAACCTATAGGCTTAGAGTAGTTCAGCTATGTATATGTTCTTCTTAATAGATAAGTTTAACACGCGTGAAGATACACCGTCATATACAATAATATTATCCTAAAGCATTAGCTGTACGTCCGAATATTTACTGTCGGATCACATACGTTAGTCATAGTGATCTGAATCACTGGGACGTATGCGAGTCTCGTGCGTCGTCTCGTTAAGCGTATTATTGCAGCGGTGTCGCCAGCCAGGCTCGGATTATATCGACTAATATTACAAGTATCGCAAACAAGAACATACCACTGACTCACTTCGATCTGTCGAATAACTACGATTACTCACGATTCTTGTATCACACAGACTGCTACGGATTATAGTACGGCAACAGAGACACTAAAGACTAAGAAGGGATCCTGCAATAACGACCGGGAACAATCTCACATAAGATGTCACGATGCTAAGGAACAGACTACGACTGGATACAATGTATGCTAAGACTGATAGTACAAGCGATCTACAATAATCATCATTATATCGTCAAATGTAAGTCCGTAGTCGTCACACTAGACATATGCCGTTACTGCTAATCTGAGATTAAGCAAGCACTGACTTCTACGTAATGTGCAATCTTCCACATCTCCATAATGCCGCATTACGTATACTGATTTATATTAAACGTAACTTTCTGCATAAAGATAATTCAGACCCCAACACTTTAAGTGCGGGCTTACTCTATGATTGGAACCAACTCTTGGCTCCGATATTCGGAACGTGTCGCCGTGAAATGTCCGCAACAAACATAAATGATATTACTTTGCACAGGTCAATACGTCTTGTTGTGATGATGTGACCTAGAATACGTTTAGAGATCGGAGCTGCTCATTCGCGCCAGTCGATTCGGTATCAACTGTGACTATAAAAGCTTATTCCGGCGATGTGCAACTATCGAAAGAGTAGACCTCGCGCTGGGATAGGTTAGAAAGATTTGCATTAACATCCGCTGTCTTACTCCTCAATCGCGACTACATAATAGGTAACTAGTGCTCTACGTCCGCGCATCTATATGCCTTAACATTTGAATGGGTCTGAGGTTTTCGGATTAAGATTTGTAAGATCTGTGATCTTACCTAATAAACGGCTCATCGCGTCGAACACATTATCAATCGCTATACTATCACTCTAAATCTTAGTACAGTAACACTCAAACTTACTACATCTCAATTCTTGAAATAATAAATTCCTTAATGAGCTTTCCTATAAAGTCTACGGCTCACAAAATTTACAAACTGTCTATAATTTTTTGATTTATACAGAAAAGTAGTCTTCTTAAATCTAAATAACCAGAAGAAGATATCTATGAGAAGCTGTACATGGACGAGTCCGAGGGGAGAGGCAAATAAGACAGTATATATAGGAAATTATAAGATTCCAAATAACTAGCGCTTCACCAATCCATTAACATAATAAGTCACGATCACCTAGGAAAAAAGGTAGGAAACCTGCTCTTCTTCGCAATGAGGAAATGGATCTTACCATCCATCTAGCAATACAAGGAGATTATGGCATGGCATTCAACACTAAAAAACTGCACAAGTTTGTTAAATACTATCTTAATGCATCCAATAAAGTTGTTGAATGCTTTGATAACACACCTGGTATTAATTGAATGGGTGAGAACCTCTCTAGATAAACACAAGATCTTGTCAAAACACGTGTCAAAACATTTTGCTAAGCGTGCAGCTGTAACTCAGCAAATAGTTCAAGACTATTTCAATAAGTTGCAGAAAACACTAGCAGGAGTCCCCCCTGCGAACATAGTAAATTAGGATTGTAGCTAGAAGTAAGTGCAGAGTGGTGTCACCCTCAATTTTTATAAAAAAAAAAAAGGTGAAACTACTAAAAAAATTAATAATAAGAATGAATGAAAACAAAATCATCACACGTCTCTTATAGGAAAAGTTACCAGCTCTCGCCCAAAGTTGTCAAAACTCGATAACTTCTTCATATTTTCGATTCAGTCAAGTTAGAGATCTCATTTCAGGCCCGAGTCAGAGGTTATGATAAGTTTGGTTACGTTAACACAAGAGAAAATCTATCTATACTTAACAAATACTGTATCATAACCTGAACTAGGATGGTACCTAAAACGATGCATGAGGCCCACGATTTTTTTTATAATAAGCCTATGTGAAATTGTTGAAACTTGAGACTGTAACTTTCTTTCCCTAACAGCTTAAATTCTTTCATATTTGTTTTTTTAAACTTCATATTTTTTTTACTTAACCAAAACTATATAACTAGACAGATTTACCTCACTGATCACTTGATGTTATTTAATTACTTCACTTTCTATTTAACTAAATTAATTTTATATTAGTGCTTCCATTTCCATTATGTTTTAAATTAACTAACTAATTCGAAGAAAAAAAAAGGTTTCACTTTTATGCTATGATGCGTTGTGTTCATTTGTGTTCGATAGCTAGATCTTATAAATAAACGGTACTTAAACTAAACTGGATGCTGATAATAACATGAAGCCTATATATTATATTAATTAATAAGTATAATAGTATAATAGTATAAATTATATATATATGATTATATCATATTATATATATAATATACCTATTGTATACTAAATAATACTATGGGCGTTCCGCACATACGGGCACGTTTAGGGATCACTTGCTGCGCCCCCCTGGGAATTCGGGATGCTAAAATCTTTTTTAAATGAATAATATATATATATATAATATATATTATATATATATATATATTATTTATAGATATATATATAAATAGATATATCTATTATATATACTAATAATTTTAGATATATATATCTTATAATATTACTAGACTTATATATATATATATATATATATATAATATATACTACTATACAGATACTAATTATAATATATATATTATATATATATATATATATAATATAGTATATATAATATATATGATAGGTGCTGATCGTTAATATGCGAAAAATATCAGTATGTATTATTCCTTGCATAATATTAAAATAAGTGTCAATAACATTCACCGAAAACGCCTCGTTTCCACAGATACAAGGTGTGATGAAACTTAGCTGTGGGACATAATCTAAATGTCCATTCCCCGTCCCGTGTCCAATCTCATCCTTTTTAAATAAGTAAAAGCCCCAAAAAATATACCGAGGAAAATATTACCTACCTGATTAGTTTCACTAGTTTACGTATCTCGCTTCAATTTAAACACTATACTAGTCCTCTGTCGCGCCAAGTTCTGTGTTCAAGTTTTGCTCATATTTTCAAAATGAATTACACAAGATAGTGAAATGTGCGCATATTTCATTTTGTTTTACGGTCGTACGAACGGCAATTCATTATGAGTCATGCGTCTCTAGAAAGACAGTAAATGTACCCCTAATCGTGTGCCATCCCGCATCATTACTATTATGTTTGCACGTCTCCATCAACGTCTTAGAGAAATAGGAAGTTTTAAAAACTTTACTAATGGCCAAACGCGAACCTTCGCACAGTCTATCAAGCTCGCCAGATCTCGAGAAACAGGTCTCACAGAAGAATTGAAACAGCCTACAACAAGTATACGCAAGCAGATTTTCTGCCAATAGCATCTGCATGGAAGTCAATTCGATAGTTTCAGCTGCGCCGTATTTTATGATAAAATCAGACTCTGTACCTTATCGACATCCAACGAGTTGTTAGTGCAAGTCGGGCACTCGTAACCAAATATTCCTTCAAGAGTAACTTTGTGTCGATGGATGCAAGCAGAAAATTGCAGTCAATCCTCACCATTTAGCAGAAATATTGTTCACCGATGAGGCAACTTTTTCCAGAAACGCCATTTCGACTTCAACAATAATCAAATATTGGCTGATGAGAACCCCAGATGCAATAGTTGAAACCCCAGATCAAAACCAGTTTTCATTTGAATGTATGGTTTGAAATTGTTGGCGACTATCTGATAGGTCCATTTCTTTACCAGGAGGCACTGGAGACGTCTTATCGCCATTTCTTGAACCTTGACTTGCCCTACACTACGTTAAAACGTCCCATTACAAATAAATCGAAAATGTATTCCATGCAGGACGGTGCTACAGTCATTTCAGTTTAGTTGTTGCTCGTAACTATTTGAACACTAGCTGTATATCCACGCCGTTGAGATAGGTCGAGGAGGTACACGGAACTGTGTACTCCGTGTTTCCAGTAACTAATGCATTGGATTTTCTGTAGGGTCACCTGAACATTTTGGTTTATACGAGCAACAGTTGAAAGGTCCGAAGAATTGAAGGGCTCGCCTAATCGCATTTTTGTGACACAATTCGAGACACACCACTGTATATTTGAACGTGTCCGACCAATTCCCACATCTTCGCGTCGGCCAGAATAGAGGCCTCTATTCGCCCGCTTGGGGCTGGCTCATTTTTCTAACATATTGGTCTATAACTTTAGTGTCCGACCCATTTTGCTCTTTACCCCCTGGTGTACTAATTTTTGTTTGAGGTGAATCTCTCACCCCCACTTATTTTTTCAAGAACAAATTCCAATGGCTTGCATTTAGTTCTGGAAAACCACGGAGTACAAAGTTTCTGTACCATCTCAGATCTAATTGTATTGCTATCCCTATATCCACACGGCTGTGTGTAGAGTCACTCTTGAAAAATACAGTGGGTATCAGATTTAGATATGAATTTCGACCTTAGCTCACAAACTTAAACGTGAAATTTACGCCCGGGTTCTATGGTTGTATGCAACCCTGATATTGCGCGTGATTTTGAAATAAATACAGTTTTCGTATCTTTCACCTGAATTGATAATGGGTGCGATTCGTCGGAAACGAAGGGGACCTTGTGTTTACGTGTGATAAGTTCTAATTGAACGACATCTTATCTTAAGTATTGTGTGCAATAAACGTCAATACTGAATATTTTATCCGCGCCCAGAATATATTAACATGGATCTTTTCCGACCAGTTAAGGCCTCCCGGCTACTCAAAAAAGATATATAGTATATCTATCTATAGTAATTGTGAACGCTATTCAAATATATAGTATCTATTCCAAACTAATTCCTCAAACCATATCAATTCTCAAATGAAAAACTCGCTATCATTATTATAAGATGTATCAGTTTAGATGTGCGCCTTGTACAAACTATATTAGCTTCATGTTTGAAATGCATATGTTTCTTCATCACTACTATATATATTTGTATAATTGTGTAGGTATAGTGAGTAAATGTTCGTATTACGATTAAGATTGGCTAGTAGAGTTCTTGAGTATTAATTAGATAAGCATTTGCCCCACCCCTTGGAAACTCTTATCTTGCGTGGGTAGCGTCCCATGTTATCTGATCTGAAACATTATTTTACTGTACTAAATATAGCGTTTTTGAGGATTGCCTATACGCAATTTTCTTTGTTGCATCCATAATGCGACATTAATCAATTAAGTCATTACCTATTATCTTCTTGTTAAGGAAAAATCTGTTTGGATTTTAACAATAGTTGACCTTGCTAAGCTCTGTATATTATTGTGAATGTTGAATAAGTGCACGGTACAGAAGTTGATTTTTACAAATACTCCCTAGAAAACTATTCGAGTTATTATAATAGTGCTAAACCACTAATATATGGTGAATTATTCTTTGATACTTGTTATTTATCCTGTGTATCAGGGATATATTACAATTTGTTAATTCCCGCTGAAATCTTCGAAAGACCTTATCATCCCTCGCTGAAAGTGCATGCATGAAAGTTGTAAAAAATCCCCGCCCTAGTTATCCACACTCACGAATATTAAGTAATGTCTTTTTATAATTATATCATTTAATCAGTGAGACATTTCTCTAATGAACCTCGATATTCATAAGACCAAAGTACCAGGTCTGTCTAAAAATAAAAATATTATTGAATATTATCGGTGAAAAATGTTTGGGAAAGAATAGACTACGAGCGTTTTTTTTGAGAGGGGTACATATATCGTATCAGGACATGCGAGTGTTCCGAGCAATGCCCGAGCATGGGAACTGCGGCGCGCTCAAAAATGAGATTTACCCGTATCTTGAACAATCTCTTGTCTATATTTACATTATTATTAATGCAATATCGCCACCATCTTCTGTTTATTTGTCTGTAAATTATACATTTATTCCAAACATGGTTAAACAACAATGAGCAGACCATCGTGATCGCAAGAGTCACAGAAACTGTTGGCGCGGTGATTACTACGGACTCGCTTAACCTCGGAGTATTAACAGGTGGGATCGATTCGCCCCGTATCATCGTACACCTATGCTCGTTAGAATTACAACAGCCGCTACGGTTAATCTTTCCATACGAGAATAAAAATATAATTATAAGTCTACACTTATTATTTTTTACCACGGTTGAAAAGCATAATTGAGCACGGAGAACCAAACGAGGCACCTTAGCGTAATTTAGATACAATCAGATATATGCTGGATTCGCGCATTTTAGTGCGTTATTTCATTGAGTCACTTGATGAGATCTTGGAACACGCATACGCGTTGCGAGAGGCCGTTATTATCGGTTAAGATAATGTGTTTTTAATTGATTGACCACATTATTTTCCTATAATTTATGCAGTTATTTAATAAATATAATAAAAAGTGAATATTCTTACTTTTCGATTATCTTTTCGACTAAAAATTGCTATGTCATTACGCACATACACACTAAATTATATATACTATATACTATGTTATTTATTTTCCTGTAGCTGTTTATAATAATTTAATAAGTATTATTATACAGGTATGATGTGGAATAGATGTATGACATATATTTAATATATTATATTATATATATATTATTATATAGATTAATATTTATATATTTAATATTATATATAATATATATATATATAGAATATATATATATATTATATTATTAATATAAATATATATATATATATTTTTTATAATATATTAAATGATATATATAATTATATATTAATATATATATAATTATATACTATATATATATAAATTATGATAATATATATATATAGATAATATTATGGGCTAGTAGGCAAGTAGGGTGAGGCACTTGCCCCACTAATTATTTGATGACGTGAATATTTGAAATATTATAATGTAATAGATCCTATATAATGTCTGCCTAATGAGCGGTAACGTTTATATTTATAGTTTAGTTAGATATGAAAAATTGAAAAAAAACATCAATCGATATATTATATAATATATAGATTTAAAAAAATTTAGATCAGCTCGGTTAATTCATCAGCGTGAGAGTGTACTGAGCACAGAGTTGGATATATCCTACTCCTTTGTTCCTAACGTCCTTTTTGAGATAGTCGGTGAGTTTACGCTCGTCTCTGATATGGCTTAAAGACAACTAACTTTGTGCTTATTTTTAACCTTTTTTAAACTGGTTTTTTTTGCGTATTTTTTTTTATCCATTTTCTGAACATATATTCTCGCTAGAACTTTATCAGTATATTGATTTAATATAGCGATTGATGGACTCCGCTAAAGCTGTTAACCTCAAATCTCTAGGGAAGGGTACGTATACCTATTTGATATTCCTATGCATAGATTAGAAACCCTCTATTTAATAAATACTAGGGTTGCAGTAAAATAATAATAAAATATTTACACCTAAATATTTTGAAGACCATAGTTTTATATATAGGCTCATTAGTACTTATAGTTAATATTATCTCAGAATACTAGTATATAGTATTATAGCGATTTTATTTTACAAAACTTCCAACTATAATCTCGTAACACACAATAGAACCAGTCAACAGCTATCATTTTATTGCATTAAATAAAGGAATATTAGAACTTTATTTTTATCTAATTTAGTATTTAATGTTAGTGTTTAAAATATATGGTGATTAGATAGAATAGAAAGTGAAATAAACCGTTAAAATAGAAAGTGAAATAAATTAATAACATAAGTTTATTGAGGTAAATGCTATATATATAAGTTTGTTTATATGTATAAAAATAATAATGATATAAAGTTTTATATAAATAAAAATATGAAAATTTGATTTAAGCTGTTTAGGGAAAAATAAGTCTTATTCACTTTGGTGGTTTCTAATTTCCAATTACAGCCTTTTTAGTACCCAACCCCAAAAAAGAGATACCCATGTCATGTGCGGCCCATTGTATAGGCTAACTACATTGTGCTCGTTTGTAGGAACCTTTAATCCTAGTTTCAGGTATTTAATGATAAGAGGATTTTAGTTTACAGTTAGGAGTAGAATTTTCTTTACTTGTTTATTAATATACCTAACAAAATTATCTTTAATCTATTATAACCTCGATATACTTATATTGAGGCCTGGAAATGAGACCTCTCTAACCTTTGATGGATCAAAAATATGAAAGTCTATTCGAGATTTTGACAACTTTGAGAGTGGCTGTAACTTTATCTATAAGAGTAAGTTTGATAGATTTTTTTGTATTTCATATTTATTTTTTTATTATTATTTTTTAGAGTATATGCTTGTATGATTTTATATTAAAATATTGTTAATATAGGTTACTTACCCCTCTTGCACTACTATTACGTCAAATCCGTAATTTATTACTTAATGTTTATTGACATTTATTAGCGCATGGATTGAGGACTCCTGTCTAGTAGTAATTTCTGCAACTCCAATATATATCTAGAAATAGTCTTGACTATTTTAGCTGAGTTTATCAGGCTAGCACAGTGCTTAGGCAAAATGTTTTGACACGTGTTTTGGACAAGATCTATGTAGTATTATTTATACTATTAAAGAGAGGGTTCTCATCCCCATTGCAATTGTAAAATACCAGTGTGTTATGCAAGACGCAATTCAACAAGCTTTATTGGAGTGCATGTAAGATAGTATTCTAACTAAACTTGATAGCAGTATTATATTTTTTATGATGATTGTATATAATTATGCCATGCCAATAACTCTTATTGCTAGTAATGTAGATTTGATGATAAGATCCTAATTTACTGACTCATATTTGCGTGAAGAAGACCAGGTTATTCCTTTTACCTATTTTTGTTTTATTTGGATCGTGCAATATAGATATTATCTATATATTATATTAGTTTGATGAGAATGGAATTGAGTGAAGCGATGTTGAGTGGGAATCTGTATAATTGTACCTGAGAGAAACGAT
>JABUQX010092150.1:17500-33897 GCA_015478945.1 Trachelipus rathkii | reverse complement strand
AAAAGGTGTTGTGATTGGATTTCACGGGGGCCTTGGCCGAGGAATTTGGTTTAACAGTTCGAAGTAGAATTTATGACAAAATAATTTATATCTGTTTAACCAATCACCCTTACATTTATAAATTTTGGGGGGCCTCTGTCCGGGATATCTTATATTATAACTCTTTCAGTCATTACTCTTTATCAATGAATGCTCGTTAGTAGAGTTACTTGCGCTATTTTATTGAATATTGAGCTTAAGGAGTACAGTCGTTTGCTAAAACCTGTGCCAGAACTAATGTTCAAGGGTTTGCAACTTATATCCCAGTTGTTGATATATGATATAAGTTGATATTGTATTTTTTTTTAACTGTCAATATAGTCGTTTGGACTATTGTTTTATTGAAGTTAAACGTATTTGATTTGTTTTTGAGTATTGGTGGAATAACAAATTGTTATTGCAACAATACTTGTCGTTTGGAAATAGAGAAACACTGGAATAATTTTAGTAATTTATATTTTATGCTCTTATAAATATATATATATATAAAAATATATATATATATTTATTAATATTGTTTAGATAGGCGTTAAAGTTTGCAAAATTGAGCGGAGTGAAATAGTGGTTTTCGGAATTCACAATTTTCCTCTGTTTGAGTTCTGGGAGGAAAACACTAATTTCCCGTAAAATTTTGTCAAATTTTATTGCAGATTATTTAAACTAGTATATATATATATATATATATATATATATATATATATATATATATATATATATATATATATTATATATATATATATATATATATATATATATATATATATAATATATATATATGACGGTTTAAGCTTAATAAAATGGTATTTGAAAGCGTTCAACCGCCTTTGCGACTCCCGTAAGGCGACACTATATAATAGTGAGTTTCGTGCGTTGAAAGTGACTCTGTTAGTAAACGATATATTTTGTTATTTGTTTTGTGTACAACAAATATAACTATGGCTGTGTCTAATGAAGAGTTTATGGAGTGGTGCAAATCAGGAGGTTTAGGTGTGAAGGAAATCACTGCTTTAGTAAAAGATCGAATGGCTCAAGAGGCTGCCGCTGCTTTGGAGGAAAAGAAGTTAGCCGCTGCTTTGGAGGAAAAGAAGGTTGCTGCTTAGAAGAGAAAAAGTTAGCGCTTGAGGCAGAAGAGCGAAGAGAGAAAGCTAAGCTTGAGGCTGAAGCTGGAGTAGAGAAAGCCAAAATCGAAGCAGAAGCGCAAAGAGTAAAGTTGGAGGCAGAAAAGGCTAAATTAGAGCAGAAGAAAGAATGCTTCAGATGAAGCTTGATGCTGAAGAAAAACAACGTCAGCATGACGCAGTAGTAGCATCACAGAGTGCTCAGAGCAACCATAGTACTTCCCATGCTAGTAAGTATCCAAAATTGAAGCTTCCTTTCTTCGACGAAAAGAAAAACGATATTGAAGAATATCTGCTAATGTTTGAGAAGCAAGCAGAGGCGAATGATATCCCTGTGGAAAAGCGAGCGGTAGTTTTAGGAAGTTTCCTAACGGGCAAAGCTGTCAGTGTGTACAATAAGATGACTGTCGAAGAGTTAAAAAGCTATGAAGGTCTGAAAAGAGCTTTATTGGAGAGGTTGACGGGCTCACGGAAAGGTGCGGTACTGTACGAAGTATAAAACTATAACTCCTACGGAAGATGATAATCCTAGAGTTTATTTACAGAGAATTATTGAGGCTCTTAAAAAGTGGTTAACAGCAGCAGATGTAGCACTGACACCTGATGATCTTATTGAATTTTTCTCGGTGGATAAGTATTTGAATACGGTTCCAAAAGAACTCGCAACCTACTTAAGGGAGACGAAGAAGAAAGCACCAGAAGAGATAATAACTTGTTCTGAAGGATACATGGAAGCGCATCGTTTAAGGTTCACAGCGAATAGTCACACGCGAAATCACAATCACGTAGATAAAAGCACACATAATAATAATAATTATAGATCAAAAGGCAATGGTTACTCCACGAGCGGTAATCATAAAAGTAGCAACCAACATGCATCGAGAGCAACTAACAATGAAAGCAGGATCGGAGGTGGGAGCGGCGACAGACAGAACTATCGTCGCAGTAGCAGTGAGCCGAGAGAGGTGCTCACATGCTTTAAGTGTCAAAGGAGAGGGCATCTCGCAAGAGACTGTCGAGCCCCTCCTTATTTCAACAACAGTAGTAGGGGACAAAATAATTCAGGAAGACAAAAGGAAGAAACGAAGAGCACGGGAGCGTCCGGAGTCTCTGATAACGGCAACGAAGCCCTGAACTACTCAGGTGAAGAGCCGAAGCTCCTGAATGATATAGAGAAGGTGAAAAATGACGAAACGTCACACCTACCTGTAACGTATGGGACGGTGAATGGCTATCAAGTCAAAACCCTCCGAGATACGGGGTGCAACGTAGTGGTTGTGCGGGAAAAGTTTGTACCGAAAAGGTGTTATGTTGGAAACAACATGAAAATACGTTTGTTGGACGGTACGGTGATTGAAGCTCCTCTCGCGAGTATCGATGTGGATACGCCTTATTACGTAGGGAGAACAACCGCAGCAGTATTGCCGGAGGTTGTATATGATTTGGTAATCGGGAATGTTAAAGGAGCATTGCCCTTAAGTCAGCCTAATCTCGCTTGGGAGTCGACCATGTGTCGAGGGCCTCGTAAAGTAGAGGTCGGGCATAACAATAGAAGTATGCTGGTCCCCATCGCTGAGAACGCTGAAGAAGGTTCACAAGAAGAACCTAACCAAACAAATCATAATTTTGGAATGGCGAGTTTGGAGATGAGTGAGTCTTACAGAGGGAAACCGTCAGTGCCACTTATCGTTTGACATCAATATAATGAGATGTTCCTCCAACCATTGGAGCCATCACTAAGTTGTGATAACTGAGCCAATGTTCACCTGAGTAAAATGAGGAAGTTACAGGAAAAGATGAAGTTGAAGTCCCTACTGATCTATTAATAGATGTTGAAGAAGACACAAGAATGATGGATGTTCAGGTGACATCAATGGTAGAGAGCACGAAGTGGTCTGATGAAACAGATCGTGCGTATGAAGATGACGAGATGGTGAGAGGTGACACAGATAGTCACACGCAAAGTTCTGGAGAGAAGGGTGTTGTAGCTGTGGGTGAAGGGGAGATAACCCATGGTGATGAAGTGCAAGAACTAATTAACGATCGGGAGACTTTTAAAAGTAAACAGAAAGATGACGTCACTCTACAGAGGGTATGGAGGTCAGTGGAAAAAGGAGAAAACAAGTATGAAGTAAAGAATGGTGTGTTATTCAAAAGAGTGTTAGAGAACCAGCAGGAAAGGTTTACTTTGGTTGTACCGAAAGAGTACAGAAGTAGAGTCATGAAGATGGCACACGATGAAGTCTTCGGTGGTCATCAGGGAGTAAAGAAGACTATGGGTAAAATTACCCAACAGTTCTTCTGGCCGAACATATATTTGGACGTAACTAAGCACTGTTACTCGTGCGATATATGCCAGAGAACGTGCCCGAAAGGTTCAGTGAAAAAGATACCTCTGTGCCCAATGCCCATCATTGAAGAACCATTTCAAAGGGTGGTCATCGACCTGATCGGACCAATCTCACCACCATCTTCAGAAGGACACCAGTATGTCCTGACACTTGTGGATGCCGCTACGCGCTATCCTGAAGCTGTACCTCTAAAGAGCATTACTGCCCAGAAGGTGACGGAAAGTTTGGTGTCGATTTTCACGAGGTTAGGAGTGCCAAAAGAAATCCTCAGTGACAATGGTAGACAGTTTACATCTGATCTAATGAGGGATGTAACAAAAATGCTTAACATCAAGCAGAAATTTTCTAGCATTTACCATCCAATGAGTCAAGGCGTCACAGAAAAGTTCAACGGAACTCTTAAGAGAATGCTCAAGAGAATGTGCAGTGAACAAGTGAGAAAGTGGCACAAGTTCATTGAGCCACTATTATTTGCATACAGGGAGGCTCCACAGGATTCCACAGGGTTCTCCCCATTCGAACTCCTGTATGGAAGGACTGTGCGAGGTCCAATGCAAATCTTACATGAAATTTGGGCAGGGGATATCAATCCTGAAGAGGCAAGGTCAACATATAGGTATGTTTTTGACTTGCAAGAAAGGCTAAACGAAACTCTAAAGTTGGCTAGAGAGAATTTAGCGAAAGCCCAAATTTCCCAGAAAAGATACTATGACAAAGGTGCGAAGACCAGGAAATTGGAAGTAGGAGATCTAGCTCTTGTTCTCTTACCAACTTCAAGTAACAAGATGTTGATGAGATGGGGCGGACCATACACAGTGGTGGAATTGTACGGTAAGGATAATTACAAGATCCAAGTTGAAGTGATGTGATTAAGACCTATACATATCAATCTTGAAGAAGTATATTGTGAGGAGGAGAGTGAAGAAGAGGAAGAAGAGATGGGTCAATATGCCGATTGAATATAGGTGCTTCAGCAGTATCTTGATACTGAGAATTTGAAGAAAACGATTACTCTTAGTGAAATGGATCCCACATGTGCAAAAGGAGAGATTGCTTTGAACACCAAATCAGCGCAGATAACCGATGTTATTGAGGAGAGAGCCCGGGGGGGATGATGGAGATCTTGAAGAAGCATGAAGGGATTTTTACGGATGTGCCTGGCACCGCTAAGAACCATTATCATGCGATAGACCTTATTGATGACACCCCCATCAGGCTGAAGCCGTACAAGTTACCTTTTACGACGCGGACGGAGTTAAAAAAGGAAACGGATAAGATGATAAGAATGGGCATCATCGTTCCCTCCACGTCGCCGTATTCTGCACCTGTTGTCGTTGTCCAGAAAAAGGACGGGAGCAAAAGAGTATGTTCGGACTACAGGGCCCTGAATAGGATCACGGTCTTCGATCCTGAGCCCATGACTACAACTCAGACTTTATTTACCAAGTTTGCAAAGGACAAGTTTTATACAAAACTTGACTTGGCCAAGGGCTACTGGCAGATAAAAATAAAGCCTGAGGATTGTTACAAAACCGGTTTTTCGACCGAAGACGGACACTTCCATTATCTCAAGCTACCATTCGGTATGGTTAATGCCGGAGCCACGCTTGTAAGATCAATGCGCAGGATACTGGATGGAATCAACGATGTCGACTTTTACATCGACGATATCATCGTCCATTCCCAGACCTGGCGCGAGCATATGATCACGATTGAGACTGTTCTTCAAAGACTTCAAGAGGAGGGATTTACCATCAGGCCGACGAAGTGTGAGTTCGCTTCGTCGAGTGTTGAGTTTTTGGGTCATTTCATTGGCAATGGCACTAAGGGGTTACATGAGGATAATGTGATCAAAATTAAGAAAACAGAGCCGCCTAAGAACAAGAAGCAAGTAAGGTCTTTCTTAGGGCTCACTGGTTATTACCAGGATTTTGTGAAAAATTATGCACAGATTGCAGCGCCATTGACCGACCTGACAAAGAAGGGTGAGCCAACGAAGGTCAGGTGGGAGCCCAAACACCAACAGGCATTTGAGACATTGAAAGAAGCTTTGAGCTCGAAGCCCATACTGAAGATGCCAGAGCTGGAGAAGACGTTCACACTACAAGTGGATGCATCTGGTACCTCATTAGGATACGTCCTTTTACAAGAAGATGGAGGAATTCTCCACCCGATCGCTTACGGGAGTAAAAAGTTGTCTGAAACACAACAGAGGTACTCAACTTTGGAGAAAGAGGCATTAGCGATCGTTATGGGTATTAGAAAATTCGAGCCATACCTCTACGGGAAGGAGTTTATCCTTCAGTCTGACCATAGACCGCTGACGGCTATGAATAAGAAGAGGTATGAGAATAATAGAATAATGAGGTGGTCTCTATACTTGCAAAGATTCAGATTCATCTTAAACCACATAAGTGGGAGAGACAATGTTATTGCAGACCTTAGCAGATTCAGATGTAACACACGGGTTGGTTCATTACCAGAAGTCTCTACTGAAGAAGGAGCACTGAGTAAATGAAACCAATGTTTTAATCACATGTACATAAAGCAAAATGTACCAATTTGCTTCAAAGGGTGGGCCAAAGATGTAATGCAATTGTACATGTAATATATAACATTACTTCATTTATGTATTATAAAGTAATGGCCAACGTTGCCATTGCAATTCCTCTTTCATTTTTGTTATATATTTGACGTACGATTGCAGCGGCTCATTGAAAATATTGTAAATATGTTTGTATTTTGTGAGTAAACGACAGCCAATGAAAACTTGTTTTTCAGGACTTAACTTTTGAAACGTGAGTTTTGATTGGTCGTCGTTTGCAAGACTGTGATAATAATAATATTATTATTATTATTATTATTATTATTATTATTATTATTATTATTATTATTATTATTATTATTATTATTATTATTATTATTATTTATATTTAAAGCTTGTAAGGATATTGCGCATTATTATTATATAAATGTTTTTATATATATAAATAAATATATATAAAATTCAATAATCTTGTATAAAAGTGAAGCGCACAATGTATAAATTTTATTTAGCTTTTATGTTTTGATTTTAAAAGAAAATTGTGATTTCTTGAGAACGAAACTCGATGGCTCAAGGCATACCAATTTTCTGTCTTTCTAAATGTCCAGTATATATTTATCTCTCTGAATTAATTGATAAATATATACATCATTTAACTTATTATTTTAAGTTTTGATTGGAGGATCGAGCGTAATCTGAATTACGAAAATTCATATAAATATAAAAATTGTGAATATTTTATATCTTTTGGCTTTCATTCGTTGTTAATTGAAGTGCATAAAGTTGGTAGCGCTTGATGTCTAGTCTGATCAATTTTATTATTTGTATAGTGTGCATATTCTTATAATCGTGGAGTGTCTTATTTTATATTTTATTACAAAGTAATTGTGGTAATGTTTTTAAATATAATATGGTATTGTAATTTTCAATGTGGAAATATTGTGGCTTATTTTCTTGTAAAGCTAATGGTGTTTTAAGCTGTGTATTAAATATAATTGTGTTTATTTGTGTAAATATAATTTTGCATTACGATTTCGAATGCATCGTCTGTAAATGCGACTTGCAAATGCATAGTGTCTGCGGTGTTGCTATATATCACTAGCAGGTAAGGGTATTTATTATTGAAGTGTATTTATCAAAGTGCAGTAAAGATTATTATGTGTTAACAAATATAAAATGTTTATCGGTTAAAATTTTATTATTTTATACACAAATAATTGTTAAAGTCACATTTTATTTATTTGAAAATAAGTTTTGTTTTAATACTAGTTGGCAACTTCTTGCTTTAGAATAACAGCTGTTAATGATCAGCTGGAACTGCATTCATTTGTACACACAAATAAATCGATGTCTTGAGTAATTACCAGAAACGTTTAATTTACAAGTAAATATTTTATATCTTTTGCAAAGTCATTCAGTCCATATATTTTTGTTAACATATTTTATTAATTTATATATATTGTTGAACATAAATCTATATATATATATATATATATATATATATATATATATATATATATATATATAAATATATATATTATATATATATATATATTTATATATATCTATATATTATTTTAGGCAAAATTTATATAAATTAGTGATAAAGCATTTGATGTTGATATTTTATTTTATTTTTATTTTTTTTTCAAGAGCATAATATATATTTATTTATATATATATATATACTTTAATATCTTAAATTTAGATAACATTGCTTTAGATTTTCCATGCTATGAATAATTAACCTTGCGTTGCTAATGTATATTGAAACTTCTAATTATCACCTTAAAAAAAAAAAATCCTTATCCTCTAGTAGTTAGATTTTTGGATTCTATATATCGGTGCGTATGTATTACGGATTATCTAATGACATTTTTTTCAGGCTATATATCATGGATGTATAAAACCTGTTGATATTTTTGAAAAAAGTATATATATATATATAAATATAATTGATATATCTAGTACTGAAGGTTCTATATTTGCGGTGCGTATATATACGGATATCTAATGACATCCGGCTATATATTCATGGAATTATAAAACCTAGTTTGTAAGTCCAGTACATTTTTCATTTTTTTTTTTATTAAAATAGTTCAAAAATGTATCCAACAGTGGTTTTCCTTCAATATTTCATGAATATATAGCCGGATGTCATTAGATATCCGTATACATACGCACCGCATATATTAGAACCAAAATACTAACTACTAGATGTATATATATATATATAAATAAAATAAATATTTTTTTTTTTTTTGAAAAAAAAATAGGATAAATAAAAATATCAAATATCAATTTATTATTATAAATTCATATAAATTTATTGCGCTTTAGAATATATTATATATATATATATTATATATAATATATATATTATATATTATTATATATATATATATGATTATATATATATATATATAATATATATATATATAGATTTATGTCAACAATATATATAATTAATAAAATAATATTAACAAAAATATATGGACTGAATGACTTTGCAAAAGATATAAAATATTTACTTGTAAATTAAATGTTTCTAGTAATTACTCAAAACATCGATTTATTTGTGTGTACAAATGAATGCAGTTCCAGCTGATCATTAACAGCTGTTATTCTAAAGCAAGAAGTTGCCAACTAGTATTAAAACAAAACTTATTTTCAAATAAATAAAATGTGACTTCAACAATTATTCGTATATAAAATAATAAAATTTTAACCGATAAACATTTTATATTTATTGACACAAAATAATCTTTACTGCACTTTGATAAATACACTTCAATAATAAATACCCTTACCTGCTAGTGATATATAGCAACACCGCAGACACTATGCACTTGCAAATCGCATTTACAGACGATGCATTCGAAATGGCAATGCAAAATTATATTTACACAAATAAACACAATTATATTTAATACACAGCTTAAAACACTATTAGCTTTACAAGAAAAATAAGCCACAATATTTCCACATTGAAAATTACAATACCATATTATATTTAAAAAACATTACCACAATTACTTTATAAATAAATATAAAATAAGACACTCCACGATTATAAGAATATGCACACTATACAAATAATAAATTGACCAGACAAGGCATCAAGCGCTACCAACTTTATGCACCTCAATTAACAACGAATGAAAGCGAAAAGATATAAAATATTCACAATTTTTATATTTATATGAATTTTCGTAATTCAGATTACGCTCGATCCTCCAATCAAAACTCTTAAAATAATAAATTAAATGATGTATATATTTATCAATTAATTCAGAGAGATAAATATATACTGGACATTTAGAAAGACAGAAAATTGGTATGCCTTGAGCCATCGAGTTTCGTTCTCAAGAAATCACAATTTTCTTTTAAAATCAAAACATAAAAGCTGAATAAAATTTATACATTGTGCGCTTCACTTTATACAAGATTATTGAATTTTATATATTTATTTATATATATAAAAACATTTATATAATAATAATGCGCAATATCCTTACAAGAGCTTTAAAATATAAATAATAATAATAATAATAATAATAATAATAATAATAATAATAATAATAATAATAATAATAATAATAATAATAATAATAATAATAATAATATCACAGTTTTGCGAACGACGACCAATCAAAACTCAGGATCCAAAAATAAGTCCTGAAAAACGAGTTTTCATTGGCTGTCGTTTACTCACAAAATACAAACATATTTACAATATTTTCAATGAGCCGCTGCAATCGTACGTCAAATATATAACAAAAATGAAAGAGGAATTGCAATGGCAACGTTGGCCATTACTTTATAATACATAAATGAAGTAATGTTATACATTACATGTACAATTGCATTACATCTTTGGCCCACCCATTTTGAAGCAAATTGGTACATTTTGCTTTATGTACATGTGATTAAAACATTGGTTTCATTTAACCAGTGCTCCTTCTTCAGTAGAGACTTCTGGTAATGAACCAACTGTGTCGTCAGCATCTGATCTGCTAAGGTAGTCTGCAATAACATTGTCTCTCCCACTTATGTGGTTTAAGATAAATCTAAATCTTTGCAAGTATAGAGACCACCTCATTATTCTATTGTTCTCATACCTCTTCTTATTCATAGCCGTCAGCGGTCTATGGTCAGACTGGAGGATAAACTCCTTCCCGTAGAGGTATGGCTCGAATTTTCTAATGCCCATCACGATCGCTAATGCCTCTTTCTCCAAAGTTGAGTACCTCTGTTGTGTTTCAGACAACTTTTTACTCCCATAAGCGATCGGGTGGAGAATTCCTCCATCTTCTTGTAAAAGGACGTATCCTAATGAGGTACCAGATGCATCCACTTGTAGTGTGAACGTCTTCTCCAGCTCTGGCATCTTCAGTATGGGCTTCGAGCTCAAAGCTTCTTTCAATGTCTCAAATGCCTGTTGGTGTTTGGGCTCCCACCTGACCTTCGTTGGCTCACCCTTCTTTGTCAGGTCGGTCAATGGCGCTGCAATCTGTGCATAATTTTTCACAAAATCCTGGTAATAACCAGTGAGCCCTAAGAAAGACCTTACTTGCTTCTTGTTCTTAGGCGGCTCCGTTTTCTTAATTTTGATCACATTATCCTCATGTAACCCCTTAGTGCCATTGCCAATGAAATGCCCCAAAAACTCAACACTCGACGAAGCGAACTCACACTTCGTCGGCCTGATGGTAAATCCCTCCTCTTGAAGTCTTTGAAGAACAGTCTCAATCGTGATCATATGCTCGCGCCAGGTCTGGGAATGGACGATGATATCGTCGATGTAAAAGTCGACATCGTTGATTCCATCCAGTATCCTGCGCATTGATCTTACAAGCGTGGCTCCGGCATTAACCATACCGAATGGTAGCTTGAGATAATGGAAGTGTCCGTCTTCGGTCGAAAAACCGGTTTTGTAACAATCCTCAGGCTTTATTTTTATCTGCCAGTAGCCCTTGGCCAAGTCAAGTTTTGTATAAAACTTGTCCTTTGCAAACTTGGTAAATAAAGTCTGAGTTGTAGTCATGGGCTCAGGATCGAAGACCGTGATCCTATTCAGGGCCCTGTAGTCCGAACATACTCTTTTACTCCCGTCCTTTTTCTGGACAACGACAACAGGTGCAGAATATGGCGACGTGGAGGGGACGATGATGCCCATTCTTATCATCTTATCCGTTTCCTTTTTTAACTCCGTCCGCGTCGTAAAAGGTAACTTGTACGGCTTCAGCCTGATGGGGGTGTCATCAATAAGGTCTATCGCATGATAATGGTTTTTAGCGGTGCCAGGCACATCTGTAAAAATCCCTTCATGCTTCTTCAAGATCTCCATTAACTCTTTCCTCATATCATCGGTTATATCTGCGCTGATTTTAGTGTCAGACAATCTCTCCTTTTGCACCATTGTGGGATCCATTTCCACTAGAGTAATGTTTTCTTCATTCTCAGTATCAAGGATCACTGCTGAAGCACCTATATTCATCGGATATTGACCCATCTCTTCTTCCTCTTCTTCACTCTCCTCTCTCACAATATACTTCTTCAGCAGATTGATATGATAGGTCTTAATCACATCACCCACTTGGATCTTGTAATTGTCCTTACCGTATAACTCCACCACTGTGTGTGGCCCGCCCCATCTCATCAACATCTTGTTGCTTGAAGTCGGTAAGAGAACAAGAGCTAGATCTCCTACTTTCAGTTTTCTGGTCTTCGCACCTTTGTCATAGTATCTTTTCTGGGAAATTTGGGCTTTCGCTAAATTCTCTCTAGCCAACTTTAGAGTTTCGTTTAGTCTTTCCTGCAAGTCGAAAACATATCTATATGTTGACCTTGCCTCTTCAGGATTGATATCCCCTGCCCAAATTTCATGTAAGATTTGCATTGGACCTCGCACAGTCCTTCCATACAGGAGTTCGAATGGGGAGAACCCTGTGGAATCCTGTGGAGCCTCCCTGTATGCAAATAATAGTGGCTCTATAAACTTATGCCACTTCCTCACTTGTTCACTGCACATTCTCTTGAGCATTCTCTTAAGAGTTCCGTTGAACTTTTCTGTGACGCCTTGACTCATTGGATGGTAAATGCTAGAAAATTTCTGCTTGATGTTAAGCATTTTTGTTACATCCCTCATTAGATCAGATGTAAACTGTCTACCATTGTCACTGAGGATTTCTTTTGGTACTCCTAACCTCGTGAAAATCGACACCAAACTTTCCGTCACCTTCTGGGCAGTAATGCTCTTTAGAGGTACAGCTTCAGGATAGCGCGTAGTCGGCATCCACAAGTGTCAGGGACCATTACTGGTGGTCCTTAAGATGGTGGTGAGTATTGGTCCGATCAGGTCGATGACCACCCTTTGAAATGGTTCTTCAATGATGGGCATTGGGCACAGAGGTATCTTCTTCACTGAACCTTTCGGGCACGTTCTCTGGCATATATCGCACGAGTAACAATGCTTAGTTACGTCCAAATATATGTTCGGCCAGAAGAACTGTTGGGTAATTTTACCCATAGTCTTCTTTACTCCCTGATGACCTCCGAAGACTTCATCGTGTGCCATCTTCATGACTCTACTTCTGTACTCTTTTGGTACCACTAAAGTAAACCTTTCCTGCTGGTTCTCTAACACTCTTTTGAATAACACACCATTCTTTACTTCATACTTGTTTTCTCCTTTTTCCACTGACCTCCATACCCTCTGTAGAGTGACGTCATCTTTCTGTTTACTTTTAAAAGTCTCCCGATCGTTAATTAGTTCTTGCACTTCATTACCATGGGCTATCTCCCTTTCACCCACAGCTACAACACCCTTCTCTCCAGAATTTTGCGTGTGACTGTCTATGTCACCTCTCACCATCTCGTCATCTTCATACGCACGATCTGTTTCATCAGACCACTTCGTGCTCTCTACCATTGATGTCACCTGAACATCTATCATTTTTGTGTCTTCTTCAACATCTATTAATAGATCAGGAGGGACTTCAACTTCATTTCTCCCTGTAACTTTCTCATTCTCAGGTGAACATTTGGGCTCAGTTATCACACTTAGTGATGGCTCCATGGTTGGCGCGACATCTTCATTATTGATGTCAAACGATTGTGGCACTGACGGTTTCCCTCTGTAAGACTCACTCATCTCCAAACTCGCCATTCCAAAATTATGATTTGTTTGGTTAGGTTCTTCTTGTGAACCTTCTTCAGCGTTCTCAGCGATGGGGACCAGCATACTTCTATTGTTATGCCCGACCTCTACTTTACGAGGCCCTCGACACATGGTCGACTCCCAGGCGAGATTAGGCTGACTTAAGGGCAATGCTCCTTTAACATTCCCAATTACCAAATCATATACAACCTCCGGCAATACTGCTGCGGTTGTTCTCCCTACGTAATAAGGCGTATCGACATCGATACTCGCGAGAGGAGCTTCAATCACCGTACCGTCCAACAAACGTATTTTCATGTTGTTTCCAACATAACACCTTTTCGGTACAAACTTTTCCCGCACAACCACTACGTTACACCCGGTATCTCGGAGGGTTTTGACTTGATAGCCATTCACCGTCCCATACGTTACAGGTAGGTGTGACGTTTCGTCATTTTTCACCTTCTCTATATCATTCAGGAGCTTCGGCTCTTCACCTGAGTAGTTCAGGGCTTCGTTGCCGTTATCAGAGACTCCGGACGCTCCCGTGCTCTTCGTTTCTTCCTTTTGTCTTCCTGAATTATTTTGTCCCCTACTACTGTTGTTGAAATAAGGAGGGGCTCGACAGTCTCTTGCGAGATGCCCTCTCCTTTGACACTTAAAGCATGTGAGCACCTCTCTCGGCTCACTGCTACTGCGACGATAGTTCTGTCTGTCGCCGCTCCCACTTCCGATCCTGCTTTCATTGTTAGTTGCTCTCGATGCATGTTGGTTGCTACTTTTATGATTACCGCTTGTGGAGTAACCATTGCCTTTTGATCTATAATTATTATTATTATGTGTGCTTTTATCTACGTGATTGTGATTTCGCGTGTGACTATTCGCTGTGAACCTTAAACGATGCGCTTCCATGTATCCTTCAGAACAAGTTATTATCTCTTCTGGTGCTTTCTTCTTCGTCTCCCTTAAGTAGGTTGCGAGTTCTTTTGGAACCGTATTCAAATACTTGTCCACCGAGAAAAATTCAATAAGATCATCAGGTGTCAGTGTTACATCTGCTGCTGTTAACCATTTTTTAAGAGCCTCAATAATTCTCTGTAAATAAACTCTAGGATTATCATCTTCCGTAGGAGTTATAGTTTTATACTTCGTACAGTACCCACTTTCTGTGAGCCCGTATCTCTCCAATAAAGCTCTTTTCAGACCTTCATAGCTTTTTAACTCTTCGACAGTCATCTTATTGTACACACTGACAGCTTTGCCCGTTAGGAAACTTCCTAAAACTACCGCTCGCTTTTCCACAGGGATATCATTCGCCTCTGCTTGCTTCTCAAACATTAGCAGATATTCTTCAATATCGTTTTTCTTTTCGTCGAAGAAAGGAAGCTTCAATTTTGGATACTTACTAGCATAGGAAGTACTATGGCTGCTCTGAGCACTCTGTGATGCTACTACTGCGTCATGCTGACGTTGTTTCTCTTCAGCATCAAGCTTCATCTGAAGCATTCTTTCTTCTGCTTCTAATTTAGCCTTTTCTGCCTCCAACTTTACTCTTTGCGCTTCTGCTTCGATTTTGGCTTTCTCTACTCCAGCTTCAGCCTCAAGCTTAGCTTTCTCCCTTCGCTCTTCTACCTCAAGCGCTAACTTTTTCTCTTCTAAAGTTGCTGCGACCTTCTTCTCCTCCAAAGCTAACTTTTGTTTCTCCAAATCAGCGGCTGCCCCTTGAGCCATTCGATCTTTTACTAAAGCAGTGATTTCCTTCACACCTAAACCTCCTGATTTGCACCACTCCATAAACTCTTCATTAGACACAGCCATAGTTATATTTGTTGTACACAAAACAAATAACAAAATATATCGTTTACTAACAGAGTCACTTTCAACGCACGAATCACAATCCCGTTTTCTTCCAAAATTTTAAAATTTGTCTTCTATTGATAACTCATGAAAACAAATTTCTAACCAAAAAAATTAAAAATTATATATATATATATATATATATATATATATATATATATATATATATATATATATATATATATATATATATATATATATATATATATATATATATATATATATACTAGTTTAAAGAATCTGTAGTAAAATTTCACAAAATCTTGCGGGAAAGTAGTATTCTCGGTCCAGAACACAAAATAGGTAAAATCGTTAACTTCCGACAAATACCACTTTACTTCGCTCAACTTTGCAAACTTTAACGCCTATCTAAACAATATTAATAAATATATATATATATATTTTATATATATATATATATATATATTTATAAGAGCATAAAGTATAAATTACTAAAATTATTCCAGTGTTTCTCTATTTCCAAACGACAAGTATTGTTGCAATAACAATTTGTTATTCCACCAATACTCAAAACAAATCAAATACGTTTAACTTCAATAAAACAAATAGTCCAAACGACTATATTGACAGTTAAAAAAAAAAAAATACAATATCAACTTATATCATATATCAACAACCGGAGTATAAGTTGCAACACTTGAACATTAGTTCTGGCACAGGTTTTAGCAAACGACTGTACTACCTTGAGCTCAAATATTCAATAAAATAGCGCAAGTAACTCTACTACGAGCAATTCATTGATAAGAAGTAATGACTGAAAGGTTATAATATAAGATCCCGGACAGGACTACTCCAAAATTTATAATGTAGGGTGATTGGTTAAAAGATAATAAATTATTTTGTCATAAACTTACTCTTCGAACTGATAAACAAATCCTTCGGCCAGGCCCCCGTGACAATCCAATCAACAAACACCTTTTAAGATTCTCAAACCTGTATTGTAACAGTATCCAAGCCTTCTGTTAAGTGAGCTACCGGCCTGTGCACCTTGCAGAACAAATCTATACTATAAACTCACCAACTTATCTCTCTGAAGACTCTTCAAGTGGAACAACGGTTTGACCGAGTTCTTTACCTTATGTGAAAACAGTTCAGTCAGTACTTTTCTTATCAGTGAATGAACCCGTTTTGTGATCAATCTTTTGATCACTAAACCAATGTCTTTAAGACTTAAAGCAATAGCTAATTGAATATTTAAATAAATGAAAAGAGAAACACGTTTGGAAATATTGAAGGAAACCACTGGGATAATTTTAGAAATATTTTAATAAAAAAAAATAAATGAAAACGTACTGGTCTTACAA
>JABUQX010092150.1:0-7500 GCA_015478945.1 Trachelipus rathkii | reverse complement strand
TCTATTGATCTATTGATTTAGGTCATATTTTATAAAATTATCATGTTTTACATACCCTAAAGCAGTAAATCAGTAAATCAGTTAATCAAACCACCCACTCTATCCTCCTACCCATCCATGATCTATTGATCTATTGATCTATTGATCTATTGATCTATTGATTCAAGTCATATTTTGTATAACAAAACAAAACTTTTATACTTTTTATGTTTATAACTTAAAAAAAATTGTATTTTTACATACCTTAAAGCAGTAAATCAGTAAATCAGTAAATCAGTAAAGCAGTAAATCAGTAAATCTGTAATCAAAAGCAGTAAATCAGTAAATCAAACCACCCACTCTATCCTCCTACCCATCCATGATCTATTGATCTATTGATCTATTGATCTATTGATCTATTGATTCAAGTCATATTTTTTATTAAAATTGTTATGTTTTGCATACTCTAAAGCAGTAAATCAGAAATCAGTAAAATCAACCTAACCCTCACCACCCTCCTACCTTCCATGATCTATTGATATATTGATCTAATGATCTATTGATCTATTGATCTATTGATTCAAGTCATATTTTTTATTAAAATTATGTTTTACATACCCTAAAGCATTAAATCAAGTTAATCAAACTGCCCTCGCGGCCACCTCGACTACCCATTCGTGGTATACTTGATTATTTGATCTATGAACTAAATGAATTCCAAAGTCCCCATATTTTTTTTGTATAGACATAACACAAAAACTTTTATTTATTTTGTTTTTGTTTTCTTTAAACATTTTGTTTTTACTAAAAAATTTATTCTTTTTATGTTTATAACTTAAAAAAATTTGCATTTTTTAATACCCTAAAGCAGTAAATCAAAAAATCGTTAATCAACACCACCCCACTCTATCCTCCTACATTACCATGAATCTATTGATCTATTGATCTATTTGATCTATTGATCTATTGATTCAAGTCAATTTTTTACTAAAATTTTCTAACAACACAAAAACTTTTATTTATTTTTGTTTTGTTTTCTTTAAATATTTTGTTTTTACTAAAAAAAATTTATTCTTTTTATGTTTATAACTTAAAAAATTTGCATTTTTACATACCCTAAAGCAGTAAATCAGTAAATCAGTTAATCAAACCACTCTAGCTCACACCATCCATGATCTATTGATCCTATTGATCTAATTGATCTATTGAATCTACTGATTCAAGTATATTTGTACAGTATAATATAAAATAAATTTCTTTGCTGTAGTTGTTGTTGTTGAAATGTCGCGTTTGTTGTTGCATTTGTTGCAGTTGTTGATGTTGTTGTTGTTGAAATGTTTTTGTTGTTGCTGTTGAAATGTTGTTGTTGTTGTTGTTGTTGTTGCTGTTGTTGTTGTTGTTGCTGTTGTTGTTGTTGCTGTTGTTGTTGCTGTTGTTGTTAAATATATCAAACGTTCAAGTTAAATGAAAATATGCAACACTTTTTCAAACATATCTCTAAAATATTAATGTTAATTTTACATTAACATTATAATATTGAAAACTAAACAAAAATATATCTCATCCATGCCTAACTGACATACAGCATTCATTAACAAGGTAACTAAAATTAGAAGTTTCAACTTACCAGCAGAGGTCATCATACCAATCTCAATTTTTACTATACACAACCGCACAAAATATTATTATTATTATTATTATTATTATTATTATTATTATTATTATTATTATTATTATTATTATTATTATTATTATTATTATTATTATTATTATTATTTATTATTATCATTATTATATCTCACAATACCAATAACGCGTGCGATCACTTTGCCTGCAGGTCCACAACTAGAACATTGGTTGGTAAATTGCTCTCTACCCGATACCTAAACATTACGTAATCTTGTTACGCTCAATTGATAGCCAATCAGAGAACTGCATTTGCTATACCATCACGGACAGCCAATGAAATTCGAGGAATGACTCATTAATCTTAATATCTTTTGACACATGTGAAGGGTAACGAGATTTATTACTTTGTACCCGATATCTTTTGACACATGAGAAGGGTAACGAGATTTATTACTCTTGTCCTTACTTAACATATGTTTTTATCTTAAACAGTAGTTTTATTATTATTATTATTATTATTATTATTATTATTATTATTATTATTATTATTATTATTATTATTATTATTATTATTATTATTATTATTTATATTAAATTATTATTAATATTATTATTATTATTATTATTATTATTATTATTATTATTATTATTATTATTATATCAACTATATATGTATATGAACATAACAAACCTAACATACCACACACACATCTGCTGACATTCACAACGTACACACACACAAACGCCACACACACACACCACCACACACACACACACACACCATACAATAATTATAGACAATTTAGCTTAATGCACTAGCCATGCAATTATCGTACTAACTTACTGATCAAATGACTGCTATTTCTATGATGTCAAGCAGTATGCAACATTTTCTAAACGTTGCTGGAAGACATTTACATTTTTCCATGTTTAATATAAACATTTCGTTTTGTTATGTATTTTGTTTTAAATGCCAATTATTCTTTATATTTATATTTTGTTATTATAAATTAGTTAGTCTGTTTATATATTAGTTGAATTTATTTTGGGTTAATTTATTTAAAATAATCTATATATTTTTTAAAAAAAAAAAAAAACCTTCTTTTATTTTTTTTTAATTTTGTTTATTTTTATTCTGTTTAAAAAGATTTTGTTTTAACCTAAAATTTATTTCATTTTATGTATATAACTTAAAATAATTTGCATTTTACATACCGCTAAAGCAGTAAATAGTAAATCCAGTTAATCAAACACCCCTCTATCCTCCCTACCCCAATCCATGATCTATTGATCTATGTAATATGGGGCTAAAGATTCATCTATTCATTCATCTCATTTCGAGTATCATTTTGAGGGAAACATAAACATATAAAAATAAAGTTCTTTAATGCACTGATCAACGAATAATATGCTAACGTAGCAAAGGTTTTTTCCCATTAATAAGCTAACATACATCACTGAAACTAAGAATATAATGTAAACAACAACGAACCTAGCATACCTTAAGCACGAATAAAACAGCTAACATAAACAAAGTTCCACACTTAACACAGTAAAGTAACTAACATGCAATACAAAAACGTAAACCTATTTCACACTTTTTCATGCATGTCTTTAACATTTCAATGTTAATTTTACATTAACATTGTATATTTTAAAAAAATTCATCATTACCTTGTCTAATTATCATATAGACCAACGAATACAGGGTTATGCTAAATTTTGTTAAATATTACAATGTTAAGGTAAAATTAACATTGAAATGTTAGATATATGCTTGACACAAGTGTGAATAGGTTACGTTTTTTGTAATGCTATGTTAGTTACTTTACTGTTGTTAAGTGTGGAACTTTGTTGATGTTTAGCTGTTTATTCGTGCTTAAGGTATGCTAGGTTTGTTGTTGTACATTTATATTCTTAGTTCAGGTGATGTTATGTTAGCTTTATTAATGGAAAAACTTTGTTACGTTAGCATTAATTCGTTGATCAGTGGCAAAGAACTTATTTTTTATGTTATGTTTTCCCTAAAATGATAAGCTCGAAATGACTTGAAATCAATAGATGCAATGATCAATAGACAATAGATCATAGATCAAATGGATGGGTAGAGGATAGAGTGGGTGGTTTGATTAACTGATTTACTGATTTACTGTTTAGGGTGTGTAAAAAGCAAATTTTTAGGTTATAAACATAAAATGAAATAAATTTAGTTAAAACAAAATCTTTTAAACAGAATAAGCAAAAATAAATAAAAGTTTTTAAAAAATATATAGATTATTTTAAATAAATAAATAAAAATAAATAAAACTAAAATAAATAAATAAATAACTAACTTTTAACAATATAAATATAAAGAATAATAAAAACGTAAAAGAAAATACATAACAAAACGAAATGTTTATATTAAACATGTGAAAAATGTAAATGTCTTCCAGCAACGTTTAGAAAATGTTACACATCTGCTTGACATCATAGAAATAGCAGTCATGTGATCTGTAAGTTAGTACGATGATTGCCAGTCTAATGTATTAAGTAAAGTGTCTATAATTATTGTGTGTGTGTGTGTGTGTGTGTGTGTGTGTGTGTGTGTGTGTGTGTGTGTGTGTGTGTGTGTGTGTGTGTGTGTGTGGTATGTTGGGTTTTTTATGTTCATATACATATATAGTTTATATAATAAAATAATAATAATTAATAATAATAATAATAATAATAATAATATAATAATATAATAATAATAATAATATAATAAATATAATAATAATAATAATAATAATAATAATAATAATAATAATAATAATAATAATAATAATAATAATAATAATAAAACTACTGTTTAAGATAAAAACAGATGTTAAGTAAGGACAAGAGTAATAAATCTCGTTACCCTTCTCATGTGTCAAAAGATATCGGGTACAAAGTAATCAATCTCGTTACCCTTCACATGTGTCAAAAGATATTAAGATTAATGAGTCATTCCTCGAATTTCATTGGCTGTCCGTGATGGTATAGCAAATGCAGTTCTCTGATTGGCTATCCCTTGAGCGTAACAAGATTACGTAATGTTTAGGTATCGGGTAGAGAGCAATTTACCAACCAATGTTTTAGTTGTGAACCTGCAGGCAAAGTGATCGCACGCGTTATTGGTGTTGTAAGATCTATGTGGAATAATAATAATAATAATAATAATAATAATAATAATAATAATAATAATAATAATAATAATAATAATAATAATAATAATAATAATAATAATAATAATATTTTGTGCGGTTGTGTATGGTAAAGATTGAGATTGTTATGCTGACTTCTGCTGGTAAGTTGAAACTTCTAATTTTAGTTACCTTGTTAATGAATGCTGTATGTCAGTTAGGCTAGGTTGAGATATATTTTTGTTTAGTTTTCAATATTACAATGTTAATGTAAAATTAACATTAATATTTTAGAGATATGTTTGAAAAAGTGTTGCATATTTTCATTTAACTTGAACGTTTGATATATTTAACAACAGCAAAACGAAGCAACAACAACAAACAGCAACAACAACAACAACAGCAACAACAACAGACTCAACCTACTACGTTTCAACAGCAACAACAAAAACATTTCAACAACAACAACATCACAAACTGCACAAATCAACAAACACAACATTTCAACAACAACAACTACAGCAAAGAAATTTATTTTTATGTTATGCTATACAAAATTATGACTTGAATCAGTAGATCAATAGATCATCAATAGATCAATAGATCAAATAGAATCATGGATGGGTGGGAGGCTAGAGTGGTTTGATTAACTGTTTACTGATTTACTGCTTTAGGTATGTAAAAATGCAAAATTTTTTAAGTTATAAACATAAAAAAGAATAAATTTTTTTTAGTAAAAACAAAATATTTAAAGAAACAAAACAAAATAAATAATTTTGTGTTATGTCTATACAAAAAGATACTTATAAATATGACTTGAATCAATATATCAAAGATCAAAAAATCAATAGATCAATAGATCATGGATGGGTAGGAGGATAGAGTGGTGGTTTGATTAACTGATTTTCTGATTTAATGGCTTTAGGGTATGTAAAAATGCAAATTTTTTAAGTTATAAACATAAAATAAAATAATAATTTTTTTAGTAAAAACAGAAATAATTTAAAGAAACAAAACAAATAAATTAAAAGTTTTTTGTGTTATGTCTATACAAAATATGACTGAGATCATTAGATCAATAATCAATAGATCAATTATACCAGAATGGGTAGGAGGGTGGCCGGAGGGCAGTTTGATTAACTGATTTACTGCTTTAGGGTAGTAAAACACAATTTTAATAAAATATGACTTGAATCATTAGATCAATGATCATAGATCAATAAGATCAATAAATGCAATAGATCATGGAAGTGTAGGAGGGTGGTTGAGGGTAGTTTGATTTACTGATTTACTGATTTACTGCTTTTTAGAGATGTTAAACATAACAATTTTAATAAAAAAATATGACTTGAATCAATAGATCCAATAGATCAATAGATCAATGAATCAATAGATCAATAGATTGGGAGGGTAGGGGGGCTGGTGGTTGATTTACTGATTTACTGCTTTACTGAATACAGATTTACTGATTTACTGCTTTACTGATTTCTGATTTACTGATTTACCAGCTTTAAGGGTATGTAAAATACAATTTTTTTTAAGTTATACATAAAAAGTATAAAAGTTTTGTTTTGTTATACAAAAATTATGATTGAATCAATAGATCAATAGATCAATAGATCAATGGATGGTAGGGATAGAGTGGGTGGTTTGATTAACCGATTTACTGATTTACTGCTTTAGGGTATGTAAAAACATGATAATTTTAGTAAAAATATGACATGAATCAATAGATCATAGATCAATAGATCATAGATCAATAGATTCACGGATGGGTGGGGTGGGTGGTTTGAATTTACTGATTTACTGATTTTACTGCTTTAGGGTATGCAAAAATGCAAATTAATTTTAAAAGTTATAAACATAAAAAGAATAAAATTTTTAGTAAAAACAAAATGTTTAAAAACAACAAAATATGACTAGAATCAATAGATCAATAGATCATAGATCACGGATGGGTGGGGTGGGTGGTTTGATTAACTGATTTACTGTTTACTGCTTTAGGGTATGTAAACATGTAATTTTAGTAAAAATATGACCTAAATCATAGATCAATAGATCATAGATCAATAGATCAATAGATCATGATTGGGTAGGAGGGTGGGAAGGGGGTGGTTTGAATTAACTGATTACTGATTACTGCTTTACAGGTATGTAAAATGTAATTTTTTTTAAGAGTTATAACATAAAAAGAATAATTTTTTAGTAAAAACAAAATGTTAAAGTAAATAAAACAAAAATAATAAAATTTGAAAGCAAATTTAGACAAATTTAATTTAATTAAATAAATATATTAACATTAAAAATTAAAAAAAATAAACACAAAGTATAAATGTAAAATAAAAACATAAAAAAAATAGAAAAAAAAAAAAAAAAAAATAAAAAAAAAAAAAAAAAAATTAAATAAAAAAAATTAAAACACAAAGTATAAATATAATTAAACTTATAAAAAATAAAGTTAGAAAATAATTTATATAAAAAATTTTTTTAAAAATTAAAATAAAAAAAAATAAACAGACTAAGTATAATGTAAAATAAAACTTTGTAAAAAATTAGATTAGAAAAAAAAAATTAAACAAAGTTTAAAAATGTAAAATAAATCTTATAAAAAAAAAGAAAAAAAAAAATAAAATGAAATAATAAAACAAAAAAAAATTTATTTATTGAATTTAACGTATATAAAAAGAAAATGAGATTTTAAAATATAAATGTCAGTCTTCAACATTTAGAAAAACGGGTTATC
>JABUQX010092149.1:15000-25000 GCA_015478945.1 Trachelipus rathkii | reverse complement strand
TATATATATATATATATATATATATATATATATATATATATATATATATATATATATATATATATGTATATATAGCCCTGTTATTTTTTTTAAATGTTCATTTTTATCAAATTCTTAATATACAAGGAATCAATAAATTAAATACGCCAGGTTTATGATTATATAGCAAAATTCAATGACCGTAAGATAGGTGTCTCTCTGAAGTGTTAATAATCCCTGTATCGTTTTCGAAGAATATATCAATTAGCTCGTTTATTGCAAACACTCCTTTGAATCTTTCTCTGAGGGAAAGAAAATTTTTAACTTGTTTTCATCCATTTCTTTTTAGAAATTGACAAAAATGTCGTGTATTTTATCTATTTTCACTTGCTGCTGATATTCCATATAGACTACGGAAATATCAAGAGCCTGAGCTTTCTCGAAAGTCAAATTAAGACCTAATGTTCCTTGTTTAACTATGTTTAGATAGTACGCACCTGTTCCCCTACAGGCTGAACTTAAATCGAAAAAATATAAATTACTGTTTGCCGCATATGACTCGAGATCGATCCCTGTTCTAACATCGGCGTACTATACTGTATTTACGAATAACCCATAGAAAGAACGAGAGCAAAGTGATGATCCACCGGAGGGGTATTTAACTTTATAGGGGCGACCGTAAGACTGCTCATTTACCTGAAGACTAAACTCTCTAAGATCGTATGGTTTAAACTTGAATAGATTTTTAGAGTACTGCCATATAAATGCTGAATGTTCGACAATTCCAGCAATAACATTTTGAGGGAGATTGCCCAAAACTATAACCACACTACTAAGATTTGTATTTGATAGTCCATGTGCAAAGTTAAAAATTTCAGTTTCTACTCGTCCTATAGGGTATTTAGCTGTCGTAGTCAAAAAGAGATCTCTCGATTTTTATATGTTTTTGGGGAGCCAATTTCACTTTACTTACATAAAGAAAAGTGTCCAATATCTGGAAAATAGAGCTAGGTGAAGCAGTAGTAGCTGTAGACTTGCTTTGAACATTAAGCGTAAACTGAATGGTAGATCTAGTTAACATAATACGTGTATCAACGGAAGGTAGAATATGTCTCTATTGCGAGAATATGTCATCACTTATACGACCATAATATTCATAAATTTTGCTTTTCTTTCTACTGAAAGCGTCGACAAATTTGGATTCATTTTTTAAATTGTAGTATCCCACCGATTGAAGATGAGACTGTTTCGCATCTTGAGAAAAATTTAGCACAATTGCAATATAACTCCGGTACGGGTAACTTGCTGATGGTGCTCCTAGAGATGTTTCATTTAAAAACACTTCATTTTGATTAAAGAACGAATATAAAAAGTTGGAAGTAGGATATACTATATGTTCGGTCCTCGTGAGATCTGAACCATATTCATTTACTAACTTAACCTTCAGATATAAAAATACATTTGATGGATCAGGATTCTGGTTTGAAGTATCGGGGATGTTGAATTCAACCGGTACAACTGTATTTGTGACAGCACGAATTCGGTTAATACTAATAAAATTACTTTCTCTAAGCTTGTTTGCGTAGGATTAATGGAGAGGAAGTAAAGTTCGCTCTTAGAACAAATTTGGACTAAAGTGATGTAGAAGATGCATCTTGACGCTGTCAAGGTTAAAAGCTTAATGAATATATTCCTTAGTCACACATCTACACATTAACTGTGTCTTATATTACAATTCGAAAATACCTTTTATTTTACGTTTTCATACTTTCCCTCCTTTTCTTTTTATTTTGGCGTTTCCTATTACGATGTTTTATCTTTTTACTTGTTCTTTTTTATTATTATTGGTATACGTTTTAAGTACTCTTTTCACCTTTCAGCCTCCTCCCGACATCTTTTTTCGAATATTCCGTTTGACAACATCAAGCATTTCGTCTGAAACATCGATTATGAGACGTTTTACAGCACTATGAGGGTCGACACCTCCCATAATATCCTGGATAATGTTTATCCTTGTCCTAGCCGCTTTTTTAGAGATGTATTTACCTCCTGATTTAAACAATGGTTTAGCACGACGGAACAATGAAGCAAAAAACTCTCCTAACCCATACGACTTCGACATCTTTTATATAAATGCGGATTGAACTTAGCTGGGTCTTATTCAACGGTAAGTAGTGAACATTAGGAAAAGTTATAACTATTACCCTTAGGAAAATGTACTACTCTTAACAGGGATGCTTTAGTGTTTCCAGCATACTGATGTTCTACGATAGTTGTATAAACATAAGCCATACCAAGTCTTGTAACAAATCAGCCGGATCACATATGAAATGTAATGAATTACCAAAGGTCGCTTTTGAGGACGCTATATTCCTCAATAGTTGGTATATAATGAAATAGAAAGAGTACAAAAGGTTTTACATCAAGTCCATGACTTACAGCATCTTCTGAAGGGTTATATGAAAGGCGAATACACTTACGCCACCATGAGAATGTTTGGAAATAGAATGTGTTTAAATCGTGTAAATTTATGGAACGCTAAGATCTTTTGGTTTTAGTGCGAAATATTAGATCTTGACATATTCGAATTGTTATGAATTTGTTATTAATGTATCTAAGTATATCCAAGAGAGACTTGTATAACCCTCGCTTTATAGTAAACCTTTCAACGTAATACTCAATAAAGTTGTTTCATTAAATTCATTAAATGTAAACTGTCTGTATTACGTAATATCAAGTTATTTTTAACAAAATCAATACTTCCATAAATCATGCGCGCTGTTCGATTATCGGATACATTCTCTATGCTAGCGTCAAGAATTATTTCGCTTAAAGCTGCATCAAACATTTCTCCTTCAAGATTTATAGGGCTCAAAATTTCTGCATTAAAGTAAGATATTTTATTTTCGGGATAGAAGTCCATAGAACCAGATGAAGGCAACGTCAAATAGAAATGATCTTCACTCTCCATGATTGTTAACAATTGTTTATTGCTTCTTAAATTCACCGGCTTTTATATATGAATTAGACGTCAGGGTACCTTTTCTATTTTAAATACCATACTCTTACTGTAGATTCAATTCTAACTTTTTTATACTCCCAATGCTCCTTTCGTACATGCTCTTTGCACACTGTTGTCTCGTTAGTGAATAGATAAGGGTTGCCTTCGAAATCTCATATATATTCCGAATAGATCTAAATTGGGCATGACTCAAAGGTACATAGTGTACATTAGCAAAAGTTATAACTCTGTTATCTTTAGGAAAATGTACTACTCTTGATAACTGTGCTTTAGTGTCTCCAACATACTGATATTCTTCAATATCGGTATAAAATATGCCATACCTGGGTCTTGTAAGATCTTTGAATGATCACATACAAAATGTAATGAATCATCAGTGTCACTTCTTGCTGTATTCTGATCTATTTACTATTCCACAGTAGGAATATAACGCATTAATTCATTTAGAAACTAAATGATATCGTTAATCCTCAATATCGTATCGTCACATAAGTAATTACATTTACGGAACTAATCTGAAATCGGGAAAACAAATACTTATATCTTTCAAGTTTACTTGAGCTTGGGACTTTAAAGTGATTAACATGCTGTCTTCGTTATCAGCTTTATTAACTATAGATACTAAATTTTTACATATCCGACTTGATCCAATTTTTTTCTTTAAGTATATGAACACATCTGTAAGAGATTTATAGAGTCCACGTTTTATTATATACCTTTCAAAAAAATAATCTTTGTCCTCATGTGTGATGAATGGCATACCATCTGTGTTAAAAATCTTTAATATGTTTTTAACACTCAACATTTCCAAGCATTATAAACGCAGTCTATGAATCTGGCATGTTCCCGAGGTAGGCCTCTAATATCATTTCACATAGCCCTACTTTATACATTTCGCGTTCAAGGGAAACGGTATTCAATAACCTTGTAGTAAAGTCAGATATTTTATTTTCAGGATGTAAGTCCATAGAAGCCGATGACGGGAATGTTAAATAGAGATGATCTTCACTCTCCATTGTTCGCGATATAAACTCTCAATGTTTCTTAATTTCACTTGCATTTATATAACTATCAAACTTGTCAGGGTAACCTTACCATTTTACAAGATACTATTTATTTTTACCTTTTCTTTCAGATCCTAATTTTTTTTCTATTTTATATTCATTACTCTTAGAATCAAACCGTATTTTCTGTATTTCTTGTTTATAAAACCCCCCTTTTATTTTTTCACCATCTAAATCTTCAAGATAGTATAATTTTAGCAAGTTTCTCGGGAATTCTCTGATTGTATCGAATTTTAAAAATTCTCTTGACCATCCTGCTTCAAACCTCTTTCTGAAATTTTCATCTGACCTAGACACTCTCACATAATCTCTTGCTTTAACACCTGTCTTATCTTTTATTTTGTGTACTGCGCTGTGAGGTACAGAAGGTTTTGTCTTCATCATCTCTAGAAGGATTTTCTTAACGGTTCTATGATAAAACCTATTATACGAGGTAGCCAAGTCTTGCACTATATCTATATATTTAAATGTATTCATTTTAATTGAAAAAGTATTGTAGTACCCTATATCATACTTTATAACTAAAACTTGAAACTCTTTACCTAAGAACTCTGCACCTTTATCTGTCCAAATCATTTGAGGTCATCTGTTATGCTCATTTATAATTTCTATTACAGCGTCAGCAACAGTTTTTGACATTTTATTTTTTAATACCTTTAACCATAAGTACCGGAAATATAGGCCTATCACCAAAAGAATATATTGATACTCATCATTATAAGCTTTATATTTTATCATTTCAGTCAAATCTATTTATCAGATATTAACTAATTGAGAGGCTGTGGCTTTTCGTGTAAGGATTTTTTCGTATAAGTTTATGTAGAGTAAAAGCATCCTCGCCTTCTAAATATTTTTCAATTTTTTTACTAACATGAGGAAACTCTGAGTCAAATCTTGAAAAGCCACCATAACTGTAAGGTTATTTCATATCATAGTAATATTTATCGACGACCTCCTTAGCTTCTGTCATGTTCAATGACGAGTAAAATATATATATATATATATATATATATATATATATATATATATATATATATATATATATATATATATATATATATATATATATATATATATATATAAATAAAGAAAAAAAAAATTTAAACAAATATTAAAAAAACAATTTTAATTATTAAAATATATAAATCTTACACAAATGTATTTTTAACTAGTTTCATAAAAATATTTTCTATGGAGTAGTATAAATATGTTTACAACATTCACATATTTTAAAAAAAGTACATTCACTATACTGCTCAAGACCTCGAAGTCCTTCTGTTGTGACATAGGTGTAAATATCTCTTGTATTTTCAAGTGTTGATCTTTGTATGCAGGAAACTTCATTTCTTCTGTCCAAAGATATGTGAATTTTTATATATTGCTGATGTCATAAAAAGATGGGCCTTGCGCATCAAACATATTGTTTTCGTTATACACTCTGAATATTAGTCCGTGAGTCCAATTGATAAGGTTATCAAATTTGTCTACTTCAGCTACCCGATTTCGTATTCCTTTGCGGATCTTGATAAATGTTGTAGTATTTTCTCTTCCTGTGATCGAGAACCCGAAAGGTAAAGGTCTATATATTCCTGTAGTGTTGTGTCTCCACCAGTTCCATAGATCAATGGACTTTATGTTTTTATGTAAAGAAAACACTAGAGTGATTCTTTTCGTATCGTCGGCGTAGCTTTCTGTAATGGTTACTCCTCACTCGTTGGTTACACTAGATGATACATACTCTTCGATCACCCCGGTATTTACATCATCAAATACCCGGGTTATATCTTCGCATGATACAAAAAAAGATCTGTTGCTTGTATGAGATGGAGCTGAACAGGTGAAGTACCAATTCCCGTTTGTTTTACGACGAAAAATAAGTTCACGATATCTTTTGAATGAGATAACTTCCATGACACAATATCGTTTACGAACTTGGCGTTTACAAGAGAAATCATATTGACAGCGCCAAGTCAAGCGTACAACTGAAAAGTGCTTTCCGCCTTAACATTAAGAATGCTGTAAGCATAACGGCGCGAGATCATTATCTTACCAAGCAGTGCAATTTACAACAAATGCCTGTTTATACGAACAGGAAAGCGATTGTTCATCTTAAGCCTAACTAATAAATAAACACCTGCGCTATTAGGTCTACTTTCATGTTTATACAAAAAGAGCTCAGGAATGCAGTTCCTAGTGATAAGCCTAACTGATAAATAAACAGCTGTGTGTTATGTCAGGCCTACATTTTTGACCATTCTCTGCCCCTATAAGACTTTTTCCTTAATTTATTTTCCGTAGGATACGGAGTCTTGCGCGGTCTCTTTTTCATTAGCCCTGAAGGAGTGGTTGATGGCGTCATTGTAGCTGAAGAGCGTAAAGCTATAGCTTTAGGCGTAGAGTACACGTTTTCCAAATTCGTTAAGCGATCCACATTTAATATTAAATTTTGGGGAAATTAATTGTTCTTAATTTTTGCTTTATTCTAGGCCACAATGTCATAGGGTTTCTTCGCAAATTACGTACTAGATCAGAAACTAGGTCTACAATATTTGAACCTATAATAGGATCCCCATTTATCACAATCTGACCATCAGAGTCCCAATTAATTTGACCTTTTTAAGTGTTTTATAGTGTTATACTTTTATTTTTAACAGAGGTTGGAAGACTGCTTCCTAAAATAGATTTAAAATCTTTAATAGTTTCAAAATCTTAGGGTATTATTGTTAATATATTTTGTTTTCAAATCAATTAATTTTTGTAATATTTCCTGATACTTTTTTCTTTTTTCATGAATATTTATACGTGAATTTAACATTTGGGCCAGCTCGTTTTCGATACTAGACATTTGTTCCGAGTTAGGTTCCTATAAAGTAGATGCTGGAGTATTAGTCCGCCGTCTCTATTCATCGGCCTCTCTGCTGCTGATACTGCTGGTACTGATGGCGTTCTCCAGGTCAGCACGCATCAATAACACCTCCACCTTCTTCTCCATCAGGGCCTCGACCTCTGATCTTTTTTAAATTGTTTCATCAAAAGCCCTCATCCACATCAGGCGAAACTTAGGGTGGAAGGCAGTGGCCAGAAGGCACTCCTCATCCTCAAAGGTGCTGGCGAACCTCCTGTCTATGGCAGCAAGGAGGGTGTTGACCAGGGGCTCGTAGAACCGGAGATTGACGTTGGTCTTCAAGTCGACTTGCTTCTTTTTGGTCACAATGAGGGTGGGGATCAGGCCGCCAAGGTAGCACTGCCTCTCCCCATGGATTTGATCCAGTGCAACGGCGACAGATGCCATGACCTGATAATTGAAAGAGAAATATTATTATTTAATTAACTAGTTTTAAAATGGAAGCATTAGCTAAAAAGTAAAAAGAAATAAAGCATCGCAATAACGTCTCACTTATATTTAGTTTATTTACCTTAGCATATTCTGACATGAAGCCAATGTCTCTCTGATCAAGCACTGGAAAATTTCTCTGTTGGATATATATATATATATATATATATATATATATATATATATATATATATATATATATATATATATATATATATATATATATATATATATATATATATATATATATATATATATATATATATATATATATATATATATATAATCTATATATATATATATATATATACCATATTTTATAATACAATCTCATTAATTTTTGAATAATGTTCCTTAGTTTCTTACCTAACGAGACTTTCCTCCATCTCCTCATAGATTGTAAGGATTCTCCTCCCGAGTATCCTCCTGGAGGCTACCTCTTTGGTAGGGTTGGGGGTATGAGCCATGTCTCTGAAGCTCTGACTGTCCACAATTTGCAGTGGCAGCATGTTGTCTACGAACCGGACAGCCGTCTTGTCGACCGTAAACTGCAGAACAAGCTGCCCTGGGTGATGATACCAAAGGTCTCGGCGATGGACATCTGTCGTTGCTTCTTGCTGGTTGACCCGCCGTCTGAGTCTGACTTACCGGACAGGCTCCTGCCGCGACCGCCAGTCCCAACATTGGCCTTGCAAACTTCGTCAATCTGTTTTGCCTTGTCACGATGAATTCTGTTGAAGTGGCTCTTCAGGTTGGCCTTGGTGTTCTTGTTCACTTTCACCTCAGTGATCTTGGGGAGGCAGATCAAGCACTGAAAAATGTAGCTGTCGCCAACTGTCTTCTTGTACTTCACCCACTTGTCAAGGAATGGCCAGGGTGACTGAGGTTCATCCTCAGTTAGCTCAGCCTCAATAGACTTCGCTGAGTCTCTTCGGCTTGATGCCGGCACATTCTTTTGCGATGTCATCACTGATTCAATAGCTACTCCAAAATAGTAAAGCACTACTGCTGCTGGCTGCACTGCACTACTAAATTATAATAAAAGTATTACCTGTTAAGATTTAAAAATAGGGTTAGAACAGAGTTAATTAGAAAATTACACATAAGTTAAGTGTTCAAAAAGCTAATAAACGCGTAAACCGGGAGCGCGCAAGAGCAACTAACACCTCCCTACCCGACAGCTAGTGAGAGACTGAAGCTGAGCGAACGTACATGCGCATGATACGATTGTTGGTGGCACATGGCTTGCCCCTGTTCTAAACTGGAAGCAAAAAATAAAAATATCGATTATCGCTAGTTTGGAACAAAAAGTATCGCGATACCGATAAATCGATAACGATTTTATCGGATAACAGATAACCCGATATCGTTATCGCGATAACGCTCACCTATGCTCTTGACAATATTAATTGTGTAGGCTGCACACCTCCTAGTAACATGTTTGAAATTGACCCTGTTAATCATGCAGATAAAAAAGATTTACTAAATGGTATGAATCATTTGCTAATAGAAATTATGATATTTAGAGCAAATGCACTAAATATCGTGTACAAGATATAGACATTTTACTGAAAAATTTTGAGATGTTTCGCAAAATGTTTAGGAACATGTTTCAGATAGATTGTTTTACGGAATGTTGTACTATAGCGGCTTTGTGTTTTAGGATTTTTAAATCTTATTTCATGGAGCCTAATGCAATCGCTCATATAATTCGAAATAGTCAACTATCTTATTCTTAGGAAATTATTAGATGGTTGGAATTTATGGAGAGGTATACAGGTCAATGTATTACTCATGACCGCAATGGTGGTGAAAGAATGTTTAACTTAAAGAATAGAGTTGCTTATCCTGACGGGCACGCCGAGATGCCCTTTCAAAATACACTGCTATTAGCAGGGATGACTTTGTGAGATTCAGAAACCTAGTTATTGGCGAAACATTAAAAGAAAAGAATGAACAGGAATGGAAGGAAATGAATGAGACTGCGTCCACAACTGGAGCAGGATCTGTGGAAAAGAAAAGAATGGTGTATTTGTACCACGGTTGCATATGACATGAACATCAGGACCGTGAAAAAGGAAGACAAGTACACGAAAGCGCTGATAGTTTGGACAGGTATAGACTAACCATGCTTCAGAAGGCTGCTTATAGGGAAGCGGGATTCTAAGTGGTTCGGGTCTAGAGATGTGAATGGGAAAAGATGAAGGAGGAAAGTACGGTTCATTTCCCTAGAGTCAACCCTAATAATAAAGGTTTATGGCCCTATGTTAATAGGATGGTTAATGATGTAGCGAATAATAAATTTCGTATAGGTGAAGCTCTATGTGAGGGAAGAACAAAATCTTTTGTTTACTACTTCCCTTCCTCTGAAACAGCCAGCAAGATTTATTATCTTGATTTCACGTCCTTGTACCCACGGGAACAGAAGACTCGGGCATTCCCAAGCGGTGTCCCTAGGAAACTGGTAGGAGATGCGCTCCCCATTATTGAATAATTTATCAGAGAAGTGAATTAAAAGTATTTCGGTGTAGCCAATGTCTGGGTTCTCCCACCTCACAACCTTTACATACTCATTTTACCAGGGATATATGACGATAGATT
>JABUQX010092149.1:0-2500 GCA_015478945.1 Trachelipus rathkii | reverse complement strand
TTTTGATGTCTTAACCTTGTCGCGCACGCGCACTGCGCACACACCACACACACACACACACACCACACAAAACAACACCACACACACACACACACACACACACCAGACATCCATAGACACTTACACTATGACACTTATACACACTTGCACTTATACACACATTCACTATGACACTTATACACAACTTACAGCTCACTCCAAGACACTTACATTACCATAGACACTTACATCTAACCCATAGACACTTACACTATGACACTTATACACACTATGTCACTTATACACAAACAACACACACACACTTAACTTACCACTTATACACACATCTTCACTATGCACACTTATTCACTATAAACACTTTACAATTTTCCCAGAGACACTGTACATTTACACTTATACTCACGTACAAACACACTACCATCCCTTTGGTCGTCCATGGGTCAATTTGCCCTTCCTTTAGGGACTTAGCCATTTTTTGATGTCTTAACCTTGGTTGACCATGATATTTCGCCCTTGACCTTGCCAGATACCATGGGTCATTTTGACCCACGCTAACTGATGGCTTTGATGGTTCCCAATCACCGTAATAAGTAAACTAGGGATGTTCTATTAGCTATTCTATGCAGTATTCTATGGAGTGCCAGTGGTTGCCAAGTGAGTGCCAATGGAGTGCCAATGAGTGCCAAGTGAGTTGCCATTGAGTGCCAAGTGGTGCAACATAGCTGCCAAGTGAGTTCCACCATAAGTGCCAACTGAGTGCCACCTTTTTCAAGCCTTTTCTAGCCTCCCCTGAGCCCCGAAATAGCCTTGAATATGGGTGTCTACCCCTATGTTCATAATGTATGAGGATTTCGATTGGTGTATATTACAAATTGCTAGGATGCTTCCTTACTATGAGTTAGTATTTTCTACCACTTATAGCCTATATATATATTACTTGCACACGCACCTACACACATACACTATGACAGTTATACACACATTCACTATGCCACTTACTCACCATAGACACTTATAAGCACTTACACCTTGCCATAAGACACTTACATAAACCATAGACACTTAACATTAAACCATATACACTTTACATTCACACCCGCACACAGATACACTTACACTAACACACTCGATATTGATGCCTCAACTTGAATGCCTCCAACTTTGATGCCTCAACTTTTGATGCCTCGCATTAATGCCTCAACTTTGATGCTGATGCCTCAACTTTGATGTCTTTCAACTTTGATGCCTCAGCATTAATGCCTCAACTTTGATGCCCTCAACTTTGAAGGTTCATGCTTTGATGACTCATCTTTGATGAAGTCATCTTATACCATTTATATTTTATATTCACTTTGATGAAAATCATCCTTTGATAGCTCAATCTCTACGCCACATTAAAGAAACAGAGTTAATATTAATGGCTTCCCTAGTTCATAAAGCGTACCACAGGGCGCCGCATCGCCCTCCGCGCGAAAGCTGTCAATCCCGCACCCGCGTGCGACCCGCCGCGTTCCGGCCCTGCCGCGAGCGCGCAGGCGCAATATTCCGCGTACCCCCGCGCGAGCGCCCCAGGCGCATATTTTCCGCTACCCACCCGCCGCTTGCGCCCGCAGGCGCAATATCCCCGCGAAAATTGAAAAATATATATATATATTAATAATATATATAATATATATTAATATATTATATAATAATATATATTGATATATATTATATATATATATATATATATATACTATAAGATCATTCATTTTATTTCATACTTAAATATTTCAAAGAATTTCTTTTCAAATATACTATGAGTCATTCATTTTATTTCATACTTAAACATTTTTATTAAAAACATTTTTCGCGAACCTAAACTGTAACTCATTACAGACCTTATTATTTAACACATATATTTATTTACATTATCTTTTACTTAATACTTTTACTAATACTTTATTAATTTAAAAATTTCATTAAGAAAAAAAATTCCAGAGTGTCTCATATTATCAGTTTATTTTACTTTACAATTGTACGAAAATATTTATTTAAAAACATAAACCTTTACAATGCTTAAAGCAGTAAATCAGTAATCAATAGAGGTGTTACCATCAACAAAGGGCATAGTATGCTTTTGTTTTCTGTTTTACTGCTTTAACTCATGTTTTACTGCTGTAACTCAATATGTTTTACTGCTTTAACTCACATATTTTTTAACATTACTAACCTTAAAGCAGTAAATCAGTAAATCAATCAGCCCTAGGGGGGATTAGCATGCTTTTGTTGTACTGCTTTACTGCTTTAACTTTCTGCTTACTGCTTTAACTCATATGCTTTACTGCTTTTAACTCATATATTTATTAACATTACATACCTTAAAGCAGTAAATCAGTAAATCAATAGAGGTGTTACCTAACACCTAAGGGGGGATTAGTGTGCTTTTGTTTTACTGCTTTACTGCTTTAAACTTTCTGCTTTACTGCTTTAACATTTCTGCTCTTACTGCTTTAACTTT
>JABUQX010092148.1:47500-50000 GCA_015478945.1 Trachelipus rathkii | reverse complement strand
CAAAACATAACTCCCAGTTTTTCTTTGAGCGCCACCCTAGCAACCACTGTGATTTGAGGTTTTCAAAACATTTTTTTTGTTTATGGTTAAAGAAGGATGTTATATTTTCAAACGGAGATACGAGAGAACCGTTCGAAAGAGATTAGAAAAGGATTAAGTGTCTTAGAGAGAGAGATTTGTAGAAGTTGGGTTTTTTAAAAGATTATATTTCACAGCTTGAGACGAACCCACCTGATAATCTATCCAGATCAGCAGATAGAATCGGAAAGATTTAAGACAGAGAGCACATTCTAGGATGTAAAAGATGGGAGCAGAATGATATGAGATTGAAGAATGAAGGGTCAAGTCATTGGCATATGAGTGGATAGAGTTAGATGGTGCAGGTGAGAAGATCATTGATAAAAAGCAGGAATAAAGTAGGAGATAAAAACAGAACCCTGAGGAAACACCATATTTGACAGAAAAAGAACGAAGAAGTCGCCCCATCACATCAGCCGAAATTGGAGCGATTTGAAAGAAAGCTAGACATAAGTAAGCAAAGAGAAGAAGGAAACCCAAAGGAGGGGAGCTTGGAGAGCAGTGACGCGTGCCATACCCGGTCAAATGCTTTGGATATGTCAAGCGCCACCCCACAAGTCTTCCCGTAGTTCCTAAGGGCGGAAAACCATAAATCTGTTAAATAGGAAAATATATTGCCAGTAGATCTCGAACCGAAAGCCGTACTGGTAATCAGAAAGAAGGGAAAGAGATTTCAGATGATCTAAGAAGTAAGAATTGAAAAGGGTTTCAAAGATCTTAGAAAGAATACAAGTGAGAGCTATAGGGCGATAATTAGAAGGATCAGAGCGGCTTCATTTTTTCGGAATAGGTTGGACATATGCGCGCTTCCAACACTGAGGGAAAGTGCTAGTATTGAGGGATTAGAGGAATAAGTTAACAGAGGGTGGGATCAGCACGGAGGGCACACTTCCTTCCAAAACTCGGAGAGGGAATGCCATCCGTGCCACCCGCTTCTAACGTTCATAGATTTCAGGAACTCATGCACCCGATCAAATGAAATGACAGGTAAAGGCATAGGACACCTGAGAGGAGAAGGAGGAGGAAGAGGAATACCAGAATCGTCCAGGGCTGAACTAAAGGAAAAATAGATAGCCAAAGAGATGATTGGCCACCTTTTCAAGTGGAGATAATAACAGAATCATCAGAGCGAATAAGAGTAGGAAAGGATGATTTACAGAAGTAGTTAGAGATTTTTTGGCAAGAGGCCAGAGAGATTTGTTAGTTAGAGGGAACCAAGGAGGTCAGCGCATTTTCGTTTAATGAAAGTCCGATTTGCTCGTCGAAGAGAGTATCCCTGCAACGGTTTCTAGCTGAATGAAAATTGGGCAAAGAGAGTGATAGGAGAACGAGAATTTTCCACACCCGATAGGCATTGTCTCTAGCCTGAATGGCCAGAGAACAAGCACGATCGAACCATGGATTTTGATGAGAAAAAGATTTATTTCCAAGAAGAATGAACCTGCTAATCCCCATTAACAATATGAGCGAGTTCCCTCTTTATCGGCAGATTCTGAAGCGCTTAAGAGTCAATAGCAGTCAATTCAATTATAGTTAGCGTAGAAGCAACGCAATGCCCCCAAATCGGCCCGATCAAAAGAAAAAACGCATAGGGAAGGATGGAGATGTTGGAGAAGAAAGTATTAAAATTAAGTGATATAAGGTTGTGGTCAGATTTACCGATAGAGCGAAGGTGGTGAATTTATAGAGAGAAGGACTAGTGGTGGAAACAAGTCAAGTGTGGTTCAAGAAATCGGTCTGGGGACCATCCTGAATGTGTGTAAGGCTATTTACATTCAGTTGCTCCCAGATCGTGAGAATACTGAATATCAGCTTCCTCCCCCCTTAAATCAGTACGAGAGGAACCCCAACAATTCCAGTTTGTGTACATTGAAAATCCCCATAAATAGAGGGACCTCAGTATTTGGCATGAGAAGATATAACAATTCTCGTTGAGAAGTAGTAAGAGGTAAATCAAAAAAGTCATGAAATCTAGTTCTGTTAGGGAACAGTATTAGAAAGCAAAGGAATATTGTAATAGAAGGAAAGAAAAGGATTTTGGGCCACAGAAACGAAGTTAGGAGAGTTCGAGATTCTCGAGACGCGTTTATAGGAATGTTTATATTTACATTAGCACATTACTCGCACCCTTCAAACGGATTTTATAAAATAAGTTATAGTGGATATATTAAACGAAGGTTTGAAGGATGAATTTTACCATCTGGGTTCTCAGACAGAGCATAAAATTAAGTTTAGAGTTAGAGAGGTAGTTATCCATTGGATGCGAAGTTAAGAGTTGCAAGCCATTGATGATTGGCAAAGGTCAAATGGAAAGCCCACGCCTGATTGCAAATCTGCTACATACACGCTACACGCAAATCACAAAAAACAAAAAAACAATAAAAAAAAATTTGACAAAAAACCAAAGAAAAATAGGTAAAAA